>JADBJO010005367.1:0-22500 GCA_016801955.1 Conus betulinus | reverse complement strand
ATGCATTTCTGGCATTTCGTGTCATATTCCTATGAACGACACACCTGTTACCTGGTCAATGGGTCATATCACGAAATGCGAGAAATGCATGTCACCCGGTTAAAACACATCTTGAATGGACACACCCACGAAACAGCTTCGAAATCTGTTCCTACAAAGCCAGACAGGAATCACAGATGACACTGTGTCTGAAGCGCATTTGGAATCGAAACCCTGATTCGTGATTTCCGTTTGACATTGCCCTTAGTTTCATTAACCTGTCGATGAGGAGTAGGCTATGACGGAATGGATTTGTAGCAGCTGCTACCAAACATCGCCGTTCCGTTTTTACTGTCCGTTCAACACGCACTTGGCCAGCGATGACCAGTTTATATGAAACTGTGGACAGTTTTCCACGCAGAAGAAAAATGAAAAAAATAACGACGATGCTTTGAAATCTGGCGGAATAGACAGAATAAACTTAAAAAAAAAAACAACCACTTTAACAAACTACGATAGTCAATCATTCCTTGCACGCAAAAAAAAGGCGTATGTGTGCAGTCTTTCACCTCTCAAATTCAAAGTGATTTTTTTCTGGCTTCAACTGCTTTATCAGTAATGATCAAGGACACCATTAAAACATAACACGAATACTTTGTGTATGAAACACGCTATTGTATCTATGTGACATATAGTCTGATGCAGCTGCATTTTGCGAAGAAAAAAAGAGACTTTGAATCTGGACACACACGTTTCACAAAACACATAACTGAATTTTTTTTCTTTTAAAGGAGACAAACCGGTGGCAGCTTACAATCTAAAGGAGATAAATCACTTATCATCGTTATGAAAAATAAACAGCCTTAAGACAATCAAACAAATCCGTTGACAACAGACAGCCCTACTCATTTGAAAAAAAAAAAGAACAAAGAAACAAATATGTTCAATAGGTGATTTTTCATCTATCAATTCACTTAGAAAAAAACAAACTCGAAAACCTTCGCTGGTATCACTGACGACCATTTTCCCCCCTTACCTAATTTTAAAACCGTCTCCATGGGGATAGGCCAGTTGCTCTTTCAGTACATGTAGCTTCCCCACCTTCGGAAACCCCACCTTCCGGAAATTTTGTTGTTGTAATTTCCCTTTTTCTGATATTTTCTATGACTTTGCTTTTTTTTTTCTCTCTCTCCTTTTTTTCCCCTTTGCTGTCCTCTATATTCTTCTGCCTTTGAAGATGATTATCCTGTCTTTGTTCTGAAAACTCTTATAAGTATTTGTATCTGACAGCAGTTTATGGCATGCCAATTTCTTTTTAACATGTAATCTAGCAGTTAAATGCAGAATTAGTACGCATTATCCAGAACAGACACAACGTGTCTATTCCGCGTTACTTGTCCATATCGTTTGCGAGCGTGCATTGGCGTGTGTGTGTGTGTGTGTGTGTGTGTGTGTGTGTGTGTGTGTGTGTGTGTGTGTGTGTGTGTGTGTGTGTATCTGTTGGTCGTGCCGGAATGTGTTTCGTTATTGTTTTACGTTTTTCCGTAATCTATTTATCATCGCCGGGCATGAGTAATCTGCTTTCTGCTACGTGTGTGTGTGTGTGTGTGTGTGTGTGTGTGTGTGTGTGTGTGTGTGTGTGTGTGTGTGACCAGTCTGAACAGTCTAACAACGGACTCCCCAGCACTTAGCGGGAAATGAGGACAGCTCGTCGCACGAGTGAGTGTAGACTCCCTGGCAAATTTGGAAAACCCTCTGGTAGGTGAACTGAAGTCGGTTGTTGGACGTGATTATGTCTGGCACTTCATGTCTGGCTAACACACTTTTGAGGTGATCATGACTGATTCTGATAAAGTAGACGAGTGAAAGTGAGCCGTCCTAATGCTTCTGGAAAAAACAGTCAGCAACATGTAGGACTGGCCACGCCAATAAAGCAAATCAATGCCTGCGTTCTGTCATGGGTTGTCTGGAACTTCTACTGTGTATCTGTCTTGTGCACTGTAAACTTGGTTTCTGTGTAGATGTTACTACCTCAAGTCGCACTGCCAGCAGAGGCACCCAAAATGCAGATATGAAAATTGGTGATTTTTGTCCGGGTGTAGATTACCGCACGGAACAAAACAAAACAGACATCGTGTTTCAACAGAGAAATGTGTCAGCTTGTGCCCACCACATCCCGCTACAATTTACAGCGAACCTTGGAGTGGTATATGGGGAGTGTGGTGGTTCCACTGATTTCTGTAGCTTGCATGTGAAGGTAACGCACGGTACGTACGTGCGTGCTCATGTTAAACAGCTGGCATACTGGCGTAATTTCAACGACTGGAAACCATGGAGAATTAGTATGCTGTTGAAGTATGAATTCAGTGTCGATGTAGAACTAGCATGCCACTATCATAGTTTTCAAAACATGTTTTTTGAGTCAGTCGCAAATTCAATGTGGATAATGATCAGGAATCAACCAACTGCCGCCATCTACATTCAAGCAATAAACCATCATAAATTGTTGATAAACTATGTGACTCAATGTTATGGATACGTCACTGTACCCTACGTAGCTTCCCATGTTCCCTTCAGTGCAGAATTCACGTTGCATTCCAATGGTGTCGCCATGATTAGTGTTCAACAGTCATATCGGCTTGACACCTGTTTTCACAGAAATCAGATTCTTCAGGTGACCTACAGAAAATATAACACATCTCGAGACTACAATGATCGTATGTGTACCGAGCGTTCCACACCAGCGTCCACATTTCTCGCTGCATACATTAGAATTCACTTCACTCACGATAAGAAGACCGCCTTTAACTTTCTCAACATGACCTTTTTCTTTCTGTACGTCTCTGAGCACCCCTCATACATTGCCCAGCGGGATGTTCAACTGTTCTGTGACGAATTACCCCCAGATTTCACCCGTTCCTGCGGTGCAATCTGAAGACAGAGTGTGAGGATGGACGTGATGAAACAGACATTGTTCTTTCAGCGATCCCCAATGTCAGGGAATGGTGGCTTCAACCAACAAATGTTTCAGACTCGTCACGTTAGACGACAGTGTGAACATTGAACTTTTATCTTACGAGTGTGGGAAAATTGGTCGGGGAATAGCTTCTGTGAAAACCAGAAAAGAACGGGAAGATTCCCTACGAATCCTGAAAAATTATTTCATATTTTCTATAACTTTGGGTTATACTTCTGGATGGTACTTGGTACCTTTTATGTACAGTAAATTCCGTAAATGGTCCGACAATACTGTGATCTACAACATGAATCATTTTAGATACGATGTATTTGTCCCGCACACTGTTGCGAGAAAGATTAACTATGGCGACTGGACATCCCGTGGCTTTCGAATAGATTCGTCTAAATCAACACCCAGATCTGCAGTTCTATGCGAAATTAGAATACGATCATTTGGTGTTTTTCCTACTGAAGATGCAGTGGTACAGTCAAAGCCTACTGGGAACACATTCACACAAACAAGGCAGAGTTTATTGATTTGTTCACACAGTCATGTCACTCACAGTTTCATGCTCTGTGATTCCAACAGCTACTGTCTGAATTCATACAATCCTGAAAGTTTTGCATTCCTAACGAGACTGCTGAGCAGAACAGAGTGATATTATCTGCTTCGAGAAAGGTTATGTGTGCAGATGGTATGTTCCGCTGTGATGACGATTTTACAACTGTACATTACACTTTGGTGTGTGACTTCAGACGGGATTGTCCAGACAACAGTGATGAGTCATTTTGTGAGCACCCTTCCTGTCGAAGCTTTGGCTGTTCTAATGGTCAGTGTCTCTTCCACAGTCAACGTTGTAACGACCACTCTGACTGTGTGGATGATTCTGATGAGGTTAGTTGCCAGGGACTGATTCTGACTTCATATGAACGTTACAGAGGTATGAAGACAGGGCAACGGTTTTCACATTAACCTGGATGGTACCGGTTATTTTACACAACGGGCATGGACATTGAAGAGTCTTGTCCTGACACTCATTACCAATGTACATCTGAGTGGCTGTACTGTCTTCCTGTCAACACTCGGTGCAATGGATTTGCCGATTGTGTTTATGGAGAGGATGAACAAAACTGTGACACGGTTCGATGTTCCGGTTTGTTCCAGTGTCGAGGATCTAAAATATGTGTCAACGGAGATCATCTCTGTGATGGTTGGGGTCAGTGCCCACAACGAGATGATGAACTGATGTGTGAAAGGACTTGCCCTGAAGGTTGTCTGTGTCAAGGTCAGTCGTTTGTGTGCGGAAACACGTTTCCTGTTGATCTCTTTCCGCAGCTCCGGTATGTGGATGCCACAAGATCAGGAATGTCACTGGATGATTTTGATTCGAATATCTATCTAATCCGTGTAACACTGTCTCACTGCTTTATTTCTAATGTATCAGACATACCTTCTCTCAACTTGCAATACATTGATCTCGCCAGTAACTATTTGAGATCTCTTGACATGTTTGGTTTCAACGAGCTACGGAATTTGAGAACCTTGCGATTAGCAAGAAACCCCATCAGGTCAAGCGCGGTAGTCGAACTGACGAAGGGTATTCATTACTCACTAATGTGGGTGGACCTATCAGAAACAAGTCTTACGCTACTGAACAGTGAACTGACTGTGTTCTTCCCTCTGGTGGAACATTTCAATCTCTCAGATTCCACCACTGAAATCATCGGATCTGTAGGTTTTAAGAATATGCCACGTCTGCGTGAAGTAGACATCAGATTCAACCCGATTGAGTATTTCCCTCTGGATTTGTTTTCGGGGTCTCGTCATTTACGAAATATCTATTCCTCAAACTACCGGTTCTGCTGTAAAAACTTACTTCCTAAACGGTCACGTAAAATACAGTGCTCAGCTCCCTATACAGTATTTCCTTCGTGCACAAAGCTGATGCCATCCGAATTGTACCGAATTTTCTTCTGGGTGGTCAGTGTGTGCGCTACGTTGGGAAACTTGGTCACTGTTATCAGTTTATACGCAGTTAAAGAAAATTTCAAGAACGGGTTTTTGATGATTGTTGATTTGCTGGTTGCTAACTCTTGTACGGGGTGTCACGTAAGCGTTGTTGTGGCAGCGAATGAGGTATTTAGTGATCGTTACATCCAGTTTGAACAGATGTGGAGCAACAGCCTGCCTTGTAAGATGGCGGGGTTTCTGTTCTATCTGTCCTCTGAGGTGTCGCTTTTGATCGTTGGGTTGATCACGATGGATCACGTCATCGTCGTGTGCTTTGGTAAAGACTCGTGTATGTTGAAGCAAGATTGGTTAACATTCGCTTTAGTAGTACCTTGGGCTGCTGGAACCGTGGTATCCTCAACACCATTTCTCCCTGGGTTGTCATTGTGGGAACCTCAGGGCCAGTCGGGTCTGTGCCGCCTTGGGTCACTTAATCAACACGTTTTAAACCAAGAATTCCGATGGTCAAATGTCATTGTGACCATTAACTCCTTAACTTATATAACAGTAAGGTTGGGCCAATTTGTGGTCTACAGAAAGTCGCCAAAATTCACTACTATGCTTGATCCCTCGAAAAGGTCTGTGTATTCTGCTGTTCACCTGATACAAAATGTAGCGATCTCAAACGGCACAAGCTGGGTCATTCTCAGTTTCGTTACGGTAGTAGCTACAAATGGTATACCAGCTATGGCCATGATCCACGACGCCGTGACGGTATTTGTAATGCCACTCAGTCCTGCTCTCAGCCCGTTTCTCTTCTGGTGGACTATGGCCTCACAGGGGAGACAGAAAACACTGGAGGAAAAAGTACTTAAAATGTTGAAATCACGATTGGCCGCGTCGGGAAAACAGGCAATCCGACAAAAAGGAAACAGAAATAAACACATGAAATAAACAAATAAACAAACAAATAAACACATCAATCAGTTACCCAATCAATCAGTCAGTCAGTCAGTTAATCAATCAATCAATCAATCAATTAGTTAATCAGTAGGGAGGCCTGGCTTCTGGACCTGAATGCCCCGAAGGAAGTGGTGCCAATGACTGGCCCAATGTTTGTCCGCCATGTGGCACCTATCTCTTAACGCCGAGCAGGGGTTCTCGAGACATGACTTCCTGACACGTTCCATCTGTTTGCTGTTCGAGAGCAAAAATTCCGACGACTCTTCCAACCAATCAGAGAGCGTTACTTTTTTTTTTTGGTGCATGAAAGAGAAAGAGTAATGGCTAGACATATTAGAAAAAAAAAAAATCCTTTTTGCCACCAAGTCCGTAAAGACAGCATTTGCCTTGTGTCTCTCGAAGTTGATGTGTATTTCAAGCGGGGATACATAGAGATTGAAACTAGGTCTTTTGAACTTCGCCCCTCGCACCGGGGCTATACTGCGTAGAGGCGCATGCCCTGGTTGTTGGATTGGGGATCCCTCAAGCTTTACGCTTGGGAGGTGCACTGGATAATACAGAAGAAGGCGCTGCGAACCAAGCTAAGAGAAGGAAAACTTGGAGTCCGAACCCGCACCGTCTGGTTTACGTTAGCCCCGTATTAACAGGGTAACCCGACAACCACGAGTTGCTCTGAAGTCGGAATGTGTCGGCCGAGGCTAGCGGGCAGGTTTCCTGCAGAATTACAACCACAGGAGAAGACCAGACACACTACGCATCATACCCATTATGGCCATGCAGGCTGATATTCGACGGTATGGTGCTTGTTCCGTGGTTCACCAGGCAGTGACAGCGCCGGGCCTCCAGCCTCAATGGAGCCCAGCCACAACGACTGGAGAAGTGATTCAGGAAGAAAACAGGAGGTGGAAATCAAGCAGCCGAGAGAGTCAGCCGGAAACACCAGTAACCCGCCTTGTCTGTGCACAGCGGAATGCTGAGGGCCTTCTAAAGAAGAAACCTGAGTGGCAAGAGTTCCTCAAAAGGGAGGGAGTGGATAACATTTGTATTCAGAAGACACACCTGACAGATGCCCATCGCTTCACCCTAAGAGGACACGAGCTCTTCCGCCATGACCACAGGAACCGACACAAGGGAGGAATTCTTACGCTTGTACAACACGATCCCAGCGACAGAGATTGGGAGATCACAGAGTGACAACGAATTTCTTGCCATCAAAGCAGTTATCCAGGGAAGAGAAGTGACAGTCATCAACTGCTGCTACCCCCCTGAAAAAGATTTGCAACTACACGCTCTTCCACTGACCAATCAGAACCTACTGATTACTGGCGACTTCAACAGCCACCCCCAATTTGGGGATACCCTGACCTAAACACTAAAGGAGAGCAGGTTGAAGACTGGATGATTGAGAACTACCTGATCATTTTCAACAGGCCAGATGAGCGGCCCACCTGCCTCTCACGAGCATGGAAAACCATGAGTATCCCTATTCTTGCAATCGCCACAGAAGACATTCAGAAAGTCTGCGACAGAGAAGTGTGCACCCAGCTGGGTGGCAGCGACCATCTGCCTGTTCTGTTGAAACTGTCCTTGACAGAACAGCCTGCCCCTCAGAGGAAGGAAAGCCAGCTGGAATTACAAGAAGGCAGACTGGCCAAAGTTCTAACACCTATAAGACAAGCTCTGCAGAGAACGTAGCACTGATAACAATAAGCACATCAATTTCAGTGTCAAGCAGCTGACCAACTGCATACTCCAGGCTGCCAAGCAGAGTATCCCAAGGGGCCAAAGGAAAGATTACAATCCTTGGAGCGACCAGCTACAGTCTGTCCATGACAAACTTACAACTGCTAGGGACCAGTTAGAGCAAACTCCGCCCACAGAGAACAACATTTCCCACTGACAGACAAAGACTGCATGTGATGAGCAGAAATCCAAAGAAGCTCGCAAGTCATAGCAGGAGAAGGCAGGCTCTCTCAACACGGAGAAAGACACACAGAAGCCGTGGAATCTGACAAAGGCCCTTAGTGATGAACAATACCATGCACCAAGAGCAGTTCTCCCGAAAGATGACGACCAGATTTATACACAGAGAGAAAGGCAGCTGTCCTGCTTGCAGACAACGTCCCTCTTCTTCTTCTCCTTCTGCGTACACAGGCTGATACTCCTGTGGATACTCCCTGTATAGACAGGCAGAATTAATCCCATTTACCCAAAGGGGAGTGCAGTTTTGTGTGTATGACCGTTTTTTATCCCGCCATTAAGGCAGCCATACTCCAGCTTTGGGAAAAGACAACTTTCGACATGACAGCTTTCTGGATGTGCCCAGGGAGAAGAATGTTGACATTAGATTGAAAATCAAGAAGGGTTGAAAAAGCAGACACCGACTCCCAGCATGACCTCCGAACTCACCATCCACGAATTGAACTGTCCAATCAAGCAGCTGAAGATGAAAACAATCGCCTGGCAATGACGGGATAACCAACAAAATGATTGTCACCTTTGAGACTACGATAAACAGAGACTTCTGGACATTTTCAACCAGTCCTAAGATACTGGAGTGTTTCCAACATGCTGGAAAGAGGCCACCATAGTTTCCACCCTTAAGGGAAGAAACGACAAGTACAACAAGAACAGCTACCGTCCCATCAGTCTCCTAAGCTGCCTTGGCAAAACTATGGAGTGTATCATCAACCGGCAGCTCCAGTGCCACCTAGAAAAGAATGGGCTCCTCACACCTACACAGTCAGGCTTCAGAAAGAACAGGAGCACTGAAGACCAGGTCACCTTGCTCACACAAGACATCGAGGACGGCTTCCAACAGAAGATGAGGACACTTGCTGTCTTTGTTGACCTTACCAAGGTGTTCGACAAGGTCTGGAAGGAAGGTCTCCTCTTCAAGCTGCTAAGTATGTGGAAGAAGAATGTATGCCTGGATCCAGGGCTGCCTGTTCAACAGACAGCCTGAGTGAAGCTGGAAGGTCACACCAGTCTTCCAGTGCAGATCAGAGAGGGTGTACCCCCAGGTGTGGAGTCATCTTGCAGATCCTGTTTACCATTTTACCATTTTTATTGATGATATTGCTGACTGGCTGTCCTCCCATATTCCCTGGGCACTGCATGCAGGTGACCTTGCTGTCTGGGCCAAAGCAGAGCAAGTCAGGATGCAGGAGGCCCTGAACCACATTTCAGACTACGTGAGAGAGTGGCTCGTCACCATCAACAGGACCAATTCTGAAGCCACCTGCTTCTGTCTCTCACCCAAGAAAGAAGAGTTCCCTACGCATCAGCTGACAAGAAATTCCCCAGCAGGACACCCCAACACATCTTATACTGAAACTGGACCAAAAACTAACCTGGTCCCTGCAAATCAGCACCCTGAATAGCAGAAGCCTCAGGAAAATGGCCCTGATAAAGAAACTCATGGGGACAAATGAGAGGCAATGTTAAAGTCCTAAAGCAAGTGTACACTGCGACTATCAGACCCCTTATGGAGTATGCCTCCAATGCCTGGGCAACTGCTGCAAAGACCAACCCGGACAACCTGACAAAGGTACAGAATGCTGGCCTCAGACTCTTGACAGGGGGCATGAAAACTACTCCAATACCAACCATAGAAAAGACTACAGGCATTATCTCCCGAGAAGAGAGATGACAAGAAAACTCCCTGCCACAAAATGAGAAAATCAAAAGACTGCCTTCCCACACCCTACATTTCAAGTTTAAGTCTTCCACAAAGAACAGATTGAAACGACAGAGACCACACCCCTCATAAAGGCTCTAGTGAAGAACCTTAATCAGCCTCTCACATATTCTAATTAACCTGCAGGACTGGGAGGACTGGTTGGTGGACATCCCGCCAATCACCTTTAATATCCTGGGCGTAACAGCCAAAGCTCATCACACAGCAGCAGAGGAACTCAAGTCTCGGACTCTCGAAACTCTCTCAACATCTTACCCATCTATCACCAGAGCTAGAGTATACACGGATGGGTCAGCAGAAGCGGCTGTGAAAAATGGTGGAAATTGAGTTTTTATCAAGTTCCCAGATGGCAGATCCTTCAGAAAGTCTGTGGCCACAGGCACATATTCCACAAACTACCGAGCTGAAGCCTGTGCCCTGCTCCTTGCTCCCCAGACCTTTAACCATGAAAACAGGCTCCTCACCAAACACAGTCTTTCTGACAGTGACTCCTCATCAAACATAGTCTTTCTGACTGTGAATCCATCCTGAAGAGCCTTCAGACACTGGAGGGGGGGGGGGGGAAGGGGGGGGGGGGGGGGGGGGGGGGGGGGGGGGGGGGGGGGGGGGGGGGGGGGGGAGTAAATAGTCAGAGCCATCAGAGAAGAACTCAGTCTCCTCCTACAGAGAACCACTGCAGTCCTGCAGTGGATCCCTTCTCACTGTGGCATGGGAGGTAACATGGAGGCAGACTGTTTGTCCAAGATCGGCAGCAGGCAGGAACAGTCAGGGCATCTAATGTCCTACAACGAAGCGAAAACCACCCTAAGGAACGACTTCAGAGGAATGTGGCACCAACGTCTGGACGTTGGGACTGGAGAGGACAGCATCCACCAACACGACAGAGCAGCTCAAGGTACCATCTTCAGACTGCGAACAGGACACTGCCAGCTCCTCTCCCATCTATCACGTACCAAACTGTCTCATACTGAACAAATTTAAATGTAATTAACAGCCAACCGCCCCCCCCCCCCCCCCCCCCCAAAAAAAAAAAACGTAGACAAACGAATCACAAGACATAAAAGACGCGTTTCGACCTCTTAGGTCTTCTTCAAGCAAGATACAAAACACTCATGACTACGAAAATGAACGAGCAATCACGTATTTCACTTCAGCGCAAGATGTACGTTAAATGAAAACGAGGCTATCAAGAAGGAGACAATGTGTGAGTCGAGGTAGTAATGACGATAATCATATTACTGATAGGAATAATGATAATGGTAATCATTGTGATCAAAATATTGAAAAGACAAATAAAGACAGGACTATTTTACCACTTTTGGTGATGATGTGGCAATAGCAGTTGTAGCATGGGAGAAAAGAGAGTGGGTTAGAGACTTCTTAAACAGCATTGCCATGGCAACCATGCTGTTTAAGAATCCTCTAACCCACTTTACCATTTCAAATGTTGTAATTGAGATCATAATGATCAAATAGAAAAATGTGTGGAAGGTACGTTTCATGCATTTTACTCCGTTGTAGTAATATCCACATGTATCAGCGTTCAAGATATACATGTAGGATATACTGTCCTGAGGATTAGGTCTACCATCAAGGGGGCTCCCATACGTTGATATAAAATAGCTTATTGTATCTTCAAAATTAGGCTGGGGAAGAATAACAAATAAAGACCTTGTCACGAAGATGGAGATGATAGGTGGTCAAAGCTATTTCGCCATTGTTTCAACCTGTAGTAATCAAATTTGTTTCTGTAACTTAATCAAATAGGTGTAAACATATCACCCCTCGTCACATAGAGAAGGCAGAAATCTGATTCGTGTAACAGTCTTGTGTTTATGTTTGTTTTAACGAGGCGCAGAACTGTTTTGCATGGTTACCGACTGTTTCGGTCCACCACTATGTCGTGTTTGTAACGCAAACTCTTGTGTAAGAGGCTCTCGTGTTAAAAAAAAAGTTTGGACGCTGTAAAATTATGTAATAGATACAACGAAGCGTGATAAAGTTTAGGTTAAATCGTCTCAATCCGGCAGGAAAAGCGTTTGTCAGAATGCAAATGTCTTGATCAAGGGGAGGTCACTCTATTAAGTATTTGGCTTATGAAAAGAGGGTTTTCATTTTTCCTCCAGTTCGCTGCGAGTGTGGTATATAGCAGTGGACGCCAGGGAGGATCTGGCAGCTTTCCTTTGAGGGACACTGATGTGAGCGATCAGTGTCAAAGCGGCGCAGACAACCTTCCAGCCATGTGGGTGACGGCGGGTCTGGCTGTGTCGCCGGGGGATGGTTCCTGGAGATGTGGGGTGATCAGCAGAGCGCTGCCTGACTGTGACTACCGTGGCCCCGATAGCCATGTGGGGAGGCAGACATGGTGGGCACTCCTCATGGGGTTGGGCTGAAAAATGCCCTCACGGCCACAGTCAGCGAGTGCCCGCCGAACATTAGGGGCTTGTGCAGCGCTCCAGCAACTTTCGTCCTGCTCCCTCCTTGAGGCGGCCTGACGCAGCACAAGGCCACCACCACCTGAGCGTGAAGAAGGCCGCCCAGTGGTCCTGAAGACAGCCTGATGTTTGAGGGATAGCAGGCAACACACACCGACGCCCATCGTCGGTCGACCAACAACCAGAAACTGAACTAATGTTTAAGAGCAACACGACCAAACTTGAAACAACATTCAAGAGGAACACGACCAAAATTGAACCAACGTTCATGAGGAACACGAGCTCAGAGAGAGGAAGGCGATGACCCCCACTGAAACCCACCCACTACTGCCGACGACAGCAGTTGCCACAAAAATGCAGACCTACGTCTGTAGTATAACTGTCCTCAAGGGCCTCAGGCCAATAGGACGTAAAACTCACCCGTAACCAACCAGCCAACTAATTTGTTAGTTGACCTCATGGTTAGTCTCCACGTAATTTTGACTGCGAAGTCCAATCTGGGACAAGCTTTACAAAATGCTTGTAAAGCTATAAATATAAATTTGGAAAGTTAATTTACCATTGCACATACTTGCATCCATACGCCTACACATGCTGTGTGTGTCCATTGTTGTGGGACAGTTGGTGTGTAGATGCATGGTATTTACTGCAGTATTCATCTTCTCATAGGTTTCATTTATGTTAGCTTCAACTTTTATGCATTTGTAAGCGCTAGGGCCTGTGATGTAAGATTAAGCACCATAGATTATTGTTATTATGAGACAATCACTACGAAGAAGTCTTGATGTCCTGACCTCTCAGTCCCTTTAAAAACGAGATAGCAGAAGGGGTAATAGTAGCAATTATTGATTTCACAGAACAATCCAGACAAACAGACTAAGGAACAAAGGACCATGCATTTCGACCTTTTGGTCTTCTATAGGTTAAACAAACGACATTCAGGACAAACGAATAAGCGCTTGTCTTCTCATTTCAGCGCAAAATTGGTGTTGAATAAAAACGAGGCTGTTTGGAATGCGACCACAGAAGTGAAAATAACAATGATGACAATAATAACAGTTATACCAATGTAGTAAGAGTGAAGATGATGACACCATTTGAAATTAAGGGGAGAAATACTAACACTTTTGATGAACATATGACAGTAATAGTTGTAGGATTATGGCTAGATATAGATGGGAAGAAAAGAGTTACAGGATAGTCGAACAGCATTAATATATATATATATATATATATATATATATATATATGTATAGTGGTAATAGTAATAATGATAGATTAATGATAATGATCAGAAGTAAGGAATAGGAAGTGTTCAATGAATAAAAAGCAAACAGAACTATTGGGTGGTGATGAAAATGATAGTAGTTATAGATGATTATGTGGTCACTATTTATAACAATAAGAATAATTATAATGGTTTGAAAGAAATGGAAGTGATCAAATGAAGAAAGGGCTATCAATTACTATTTGGAACAGGAAGGAAAAAGGGAGGGAGGGATGTGATGAGAGCTGGGAGTGGTAGGTGGGTCCTCTTGGGGAAGGACTTGGAATAATTTCTCTATGAGAATTATATCAACATTTCACCTCCACCCTTTTTCTTACTAACGATGGAAGGAGCAACTTTCCGGTACTATCATTGAAAGAGATTTATATTCATTCTAGGTACTGTTAAAATACTCAATAGTGGCTCTGCAGTAACTTTCCTTAGGCCTGTACTTTTAAAAGCACTTGTAGTTCTGAAAAGCAGAATTAAAGAGAGAAGCTCAAACATTCAACACTGATTAAACAACAGAGAACTGACACAAGTGAAGTGCAATTTCACACATCAACTTTACTTGTTTACACATGGGTAAGTATATACATGTCTGTTCTATAGGCTGAGTTTTAGTTCTCATTGAACTACAAAAATTAAGTGCCCTTCCTAACTCCGACTTTACTTACTTACACTCTGTGCAGTAGCTTAAGTTGGAATACAGTGGGCATGTCAATGTTACTCTGAATGTATATTCTTATACACATCCACTTCGCTTGCGTACACCCAGTGCAGTAGTCAAAGTGGTAATCATAGACATATTCTCACTGTTTCATCATAAAGTGAGGGCAACTTCTGAATGAACTGATCTTAACTGACTTGAAGTCCACTTGGATTATGATAACTCAAGCTTAAGTCGGAGAGGATAGTTGATTTCTCCGGTGGCTGGTGACTGATTCTACTGTGTAGACTTGTTGCTGTATTGCTGGGCTGTGGTGTGTCTTCACAGCCTGTCTTGCTCTGTGGTTGTAGTGTAGCCCTGGTTTAAGGTGCAGCCACAGTGTCTGGCATAACCCCGGTTTCTGGCATAGCCATGGTCCCAGGTCTGTGATAAGGAGAACGTAGTCTGTAGTTAAGTAGCCGAGTGGCTGGCTTGTCGAGTTCACACATTTACCCTCTTATCTTTCAGAAGAGGTGTCAGAACTCTGCAGCAAATGTTTGCTCTATTGTAGAGTTTCTACCATAACTATCAATCTCCACTTTTGTTTAAAGGCTGGTTTAAGCTTACAAAAGGTTAGGAGACAATAATACAATGCTTCAGTTTCAGTCAAATAACTCATAAATAATAAATGAATTAAATCACATTAACTTGGAATACACTTAGCCCAAGTGCGCATGTGGTGTAGACCTAAAGTCATACACTACAAAGCATTCCAAAAAATCACCAGTATTTATAAATCAGCTTAGCAGTTTTCACCTAGTACAGGCATAGTGAGTTTTAGATCTGAATTTATCATTCAATTATCATCTTAACAGATAGAATTGCATACTGGCAAAATTCACATTGAACACAAAGAATAGTGGTCAGATTGTTAACAAAAATCATAACCACATGGTGATAGCTTTTACCACATAGTGGCAAGCAAACTACTACATGGCACAATCATTTTGATAAATGTCACCAAGTATTAATACAAAGGTTGCACTGTTAAACCAAATGGCATACATATAATCAATGCCTAGATTCAAAATGTAAAACATAGTTTTAACTTACATTTTTCTGGGAGAATAGTGAAACTTAGACTCAGGGATAGAGTAGAGCAAGATCAGCATTCACCCTCTCCGTTCACCCCTTCTCCATCTTTTTGGGTTTCACCTGCAGCTAGTCTGAGGAACAGTGAAGTTGCGACCCTATGTGTGTCTGCTATTTTAAATGCTAAACTGAGTATTCCAGATTGTTCATGTGAGACAGGCTGTCACTCAGGGCAATAAGAGGGAGGAGACTTGTCTCTCATCTGGCCAATTGCAAACTTGGAAAGCTTTCCTTATGCTGATCTGGGATCAACAATCGATAATTTATGCGCACATCTTTAGAACGAATGCTAATGAGCAACGTGATGGGAAACATAATGTTGTCATACCCACCTGGAGCATGACGAACAGGTGCGGGGAAAGGGGGGAGGGGGGGGGGGGACATGCAGGGAGGGGGGGAGGGGAGCGAGAAACAGGCCCTGTATCTTTGTGTGAGTGACAGGCAATGCAGCTGTGATGCAAGATAAATGTTTCACTCTCTGTCATGCTGCTACAGTAGGGGGCAAAGGAGGGTGGGAGTCATATGGAAGAAGGGTGGGGAGAGACTGGCAAGGCACAGAGTAACGCAATTTCTTTTCCGTGCGATACTTTCGCTGCATCAAGGTGAGAAGGAAAGGGTGTGTGTGTGTGTGTGTGTGTGTTTGGCATAGATTTGAAATCTATTCTGTTGTTTCAGGGTTTATACAGTGTGTACAGGATAGGGTAAGTGGGACTGATCGGGTGGACTTTGTCAGGTGTTTCATCACAAGGGAGGGGTGACCTTATAAACTCATCTACATACACACATATGCAAAGGGTAGGTAAACTGATGCAAACAGTATTACTTTGAAAGTAAACAGATCTGTTGGATGATGATCATCATAATACTAGTTATGATAAATGTAATGATGTTAGTGTTTCTAAGACTGGTTCGAAAGAAATGGATATGATCAATGGGTAAAGTTAGTATTTTTATAGGGAAAAAAGGGGGAAATGGAGGGGGTGGGGCTTGTATAGCTACATCTCAACCTACATACACTCATATGCACAGGAAAGAGGGAGGGGGAAGAGGGAAGGGAAACTCATGTAGAGGAGATAGTATATGAAATTGAAAGAAAATAAGATGGAGAAGAGGGAGGGGATGGGTATCTGAGTAAAGAATAGACTGATGTCGTGAATGGAGAGGGTGTAGAAAGACAGGAAAGGAAGATAACTGTGATCCCTATGAGGTAAATAGTGGGGAGTGTGGGTAGTGTGAGTACATGTTGGTGAAGGGTATAGTGGGCTGGTGTTGTGGTGGTGGATAGGTGCGTGCTACTTTTGGATGTTGATTTCATGAGGATGGAAGGAAAAAGGAGAGGGAGGGAGATTTTTTTTTTAAAAAAAAAGGGCGGGGAGGAGATCAAACCAGATGTTGAAAAGGGGAGGGTAGATCTGTAAGTAAAGGTGTGAACTGATACAGAAAATGGAGAGTGCAGGGAAAGGGGAGAGGAAGATAGCTGTAGCTTATATATGAAATAAATAGTGGGAGGTATGGCGCAGTGTGTGTGTGTGTGTGTGGGGGGGGGGGGGGGGGGGGGGGGGGGGGGGGGGGGGGGGGGGGGGGGGGGGGCATGCGCATATGTGCACATTTGTGTGTGCGTGTGTGTGTGTGTGTGTGTGTGTGTGTAGATGATATTGCTGGCTGGCATTGCAGTGGTTAATAGGTATATGCTACTTTTGGATGTTATTGCCATAAGGGTGGAGGGTTCCGACTTTGGCAATGAGATAAAATTCTCGCATAAGGTGCTCCAAGTTGTCACTCCGTGATTGCCAAAGTGCCAGGACTTTGACATTGTTGATGTGTTGGAGGTAGTTGAAATGTAGGGCAATTGATTTGGGCTGGTGGTGACGGATGTCAGCCAGGTGTTCAGATATGCACATCTCAAGTGTGCAAGATGTATGACCTATGTAACTCTTTCCACACAGCTGGCAGTTGACAGTGTATACAGACAGGAGAATGTGTGTTTAATTGTGAAAGAGTCTTTGGGACCCTGTAGGATCGTGTCTGGTTTGGTAAGGGGGCAGAGTTTGCAACTGGGTTTTGAGTAATGCAAAGTACCTGGTAGTTTAGGTGTGGAGGTTTTGTTCAGTTTGGAGCGTACAAGCTGGTCATTGAGGTTTTTGTCACGTTTGAAAGTGAACATCGGTTTTGGACTCAAAGGCAGGTAAGCGATTTTCTACTGTGTGCCAGATGGAGTTCAGAATCCTGCAGATGGGGAGAATGTGCGGATGGAAGAGGAGGCAGGCAGTGGGTTGGTCTGTCTCTTTTGGGGGCTGGGTTTCTGGAGTGGATGATGTTTCTGGCTACACCTGTGGTGTGGCAGAGAACATTGCTACAACAAACACGGTATGCATGTGGAAATTTCTGCGGCGATGCTTAAAAAATTTTGTAAAATACTTAAGAGAAGATTGCTACCACTGATGATACTGATATGATGATAGAGCTAATAGTAACTGTACAGAAAGGGGAGAAAGGAGAGGGGGGCTAGAGATTAGTTGAACAGCATAGTGAGAGGGGCAAACAGTAATAGTGGTGGGGGGTTATGATTATGAAAATAATAACAGTAATAATATAATAACGTCAATAATAGTAGTAAAAAAAAAATTGTGCATGTAAACACATGGATTTTAGATGTAAGTTCATACGTAAGTACCAGTACAGGCGAAACCGTGCATGCGCGAGCGCACACACACACACACGAACTCAAACACAAACACACGCGTATGTGCACATGCACACACTTATGCACATGCACACACATGCAAGCGAGGGTGCAAGAAAACAGAGATAGTTCTGACGCATTCCCAGTGTATGTATCGTCTTGTTATTCGTTTGTCTACGTTTTTCGGCAGAACCTAATAAATACTTTTAAAAAATTGTTTAGATTTCCAACTACAGTCGCCCCACGTTGCGACCGGATTTTGCTTAAGGAGTCGAGTATTCAAAGACTGGCGTGATTATTGTTTCGATAGTTTATATTGTGCTTGAAAGTTGATTTCTCCTAAATTTTCTTTCTTGTGGCCATCAAGGTACAAGCCAGGTGGTTCCAAGCAAAGGAATGGGACTATTAGGGGGCTTCCACCTGGCGGAAAGACAGGGGTTACGGGTGAGTGCAAAGGCCTGAAATGTGACGTCAACTAGGTGTAAGGTCAAATATTTGATGATTATATGTGATGTCATCGGTGGAAATCCCCCCAAACAAGGCAGTAATTGGCGGGAGTTGTACTTTTGATCAGTTATCAGTTTAACATTAAATGCGGGGTCAAACTTGTAGTAGGCCTGAAAAGGCTTATATGGATTACATAGTGATTTACTGGAAGATCCTAACTGTGGCGTGTGGCCACATATTGTTTTTTACCCTTGGCTCTGTTACGGTACATGGGGACCGTCATAATCTTGACTTTGGGTGGGACGGTTTGGACCAATGTTACGTCTGCTTTTGGTATCAGTTGCAGGACAACACTGATCAAAATGTTCTGACCTAGGTTGTGTTTCACCACCCATGATTTCTGATAGGCACTGCCAACAACTTTATGGTATCCATAGGGGAATAAATCACAGTTCATCAGTTCTCCACAGCAGTAGACAGGAGAGAGAGAGAGAGAGAGAGAGAGAGAGAGAGAGGAGAGAGAGAGAGAGAGAGAGAGAGAGAGAGAGAGAAGAGAGAGAATTCGGGAGGGGGAGGGGAAAATTGGGTAAAAGAGTAATCAAAACGAAACGAAGTCTTTGAGCCTAGGCTTTAGGATCTAAAAGAATCAATGAAGCTTAAAAAAAGTGCTAACTAATCTGAATGGTCAGCTGTAGTGTTCCAAGAATGGAAGACTTCTCACACTTAATTGCTTACTTAGAACAATCCGGACAAAGAGATTACAGAACAAAGCATGATGCATTCCCACGTTTTCGGTCTTCTTTAGGTTAAACAAATGGCCTTCAGAACAATGAAAACGAAGAAGTCTTCTTTAGGTTAAACAAACAGCCTTCTTTAGGTTAAACAAACAGCCTCCAGAACAATGAAAACGAACGAAGTCTTCTTTAGGTTAAACAAACAGCCTCCAGAACAAATGAAAACGAAGAAGTCTTCTTTAGGTTAAACAAACAGCCTTCAGAACAATGAAAACGAAGAAGTCTTCTTTAGGTTAAACAAACAGCCTCCAGAACAATGAAAACGAAGAAGTCTTCTTTAGGTTAAACAAACAGCCTCCAGAACAATGAAAACGAAGAAGTCTTCTTTAGGTTAAAAAAACAAGAACAATGAAAACGAAGAAGTCTTCTTTAGGTTAAACAAACAGCCTTCAGAACAATGAAAACGAAGAATTCTTCTTTAGGTTAAACAAAAGAACAATGAAAACGAAGAAGTCTTCTTTAGGTTACAACACAACCTTCAGAAATGAAAACGAAGAAGTCTTCTTTAGGTTAAACAAACAACCTTCAGAACAATGAAAACGAAGAAAGTGCTTTTCTTCTCATATTCAGCGCAAAATTGGTGTGTGAATGAACATGAAGAAGCCATTGTGAAAGGGACCATGGAAGTGAAAATAACCATGATGACAATAATTGTAATTATACCAACAGTAATAGTAGTGAAGATGATGACTACATTAAAACACAAAGGGAGAAATGCTACCCCTTTTGATAACACTGTGACAATAATAGTAGTAATACCAATAGTGGCTGAACACAGAAGGGGAGAAAAGAAAGAGAACAGAATTTAAAAAAAAAAAAAAATTGTTTTAATGGTATACTGATAATAGTAAAATAATGGGAGATTAACAATAATGATCAGAAGCAAAGATTAGAAATGATTAATGAATAAAAAGCAAACAAAACTAAGGGGTGGTGATCATAATGATAGTAGTTACATATAGTGATGTTGGTGCTAATAATAATGGATTGAAAGAAATGGAAGTGACCCAAAAAGTAAAGGGCTGTCAATTACCCCATTAGAGCAGGAGAAAAAAAAAAAAAAAAAGCGGGGGGGGGGGGGGGGGGGGGGGGGGGGGGGGGGGAAATCTTATACCTACTTTACATACACACATATGCAAAGAGAAGGGAAACTCATGCAAACAGTATTACTGCGGAAGCAAACAGTACTGTTGGATGATGATCATAATAATACTAAAATTTAGAAAGAGAGGGGGTTAGTTACCGCCAAAGACACAGTACAGGACAAGACACAATGCATTTCGACCTCTTGGGTCTTCTTCGGGCAAAACCAAATGACATTTAGGACAGTGAAAACGAAGAACGAGAAACCATTTATCTTTTCATGTTCAGCGCAAGATCAAAATAACACCCAAGAGGTTAAAATGCATTGCGTCTTGTTCTGTACTTTGGTCCTTGGCGGTAACTAACCCTCTCCTTTCTAAATTTTGTTTTATCTTTTTCGCCCTCAGTCACTCCGTTTTGAAACTAACATAATAATGCTAATTATGCAATAATCTTGGTGTTAAATAATTCTGGTTGAAAAGAAGTGGACGTGATCAGTAGGAAAATGGTAAATATTTCAGTTGTGAAAAAGGGGGGAAGGAGGGGTGTGTGTGGGCTCATATAGCTAGCTACATCTCCACCTACATACACACATATGCACAGGGAAGAGGGAGGGGGAAGAAGAGGGAAGGGAGACTCATGTAGAAGAGATAGTATACGTACAGGTTGTAATGCTTAAAGCTTACAAATCCATGCATAGACATGTACAATTAGTATTTATTCAGATTTCTTCGTTCGTTTTAGATAAACGAATGTATTGTTCTACCTGATATGTCACAGAAACGGAGTCATAAAGTCGTCATATGAAGATTCATAGTTTCGTGCAAAGGACTGAAATAGTCAGGACATCAAGAGTTGTCGTCCGTAGTTTTCGTTACATAAGTTTCTTTTCTTCTTATTATTTCATAAAGAATGCAATGACTAATTGTGCAAATAAAGGAAAAAACTAAGCTAACAATTTTAAAACAAACTTTAATAGCTTTTAGTAATTTTTTCCATTTTAGATATTTATTTGTAATTAAATATTGATAGCAATAGTAGTACCTTATATCATTTAAGGTATAAATGTAAATAAGCACAAAACTGTTTCATGCGTGGCAACTAACAATGAAGCCTAATTTGAGACAGGCATGAGAAGGTGCTTGTAGAACAACGTTAAACAATAATATAGCTTGTAAAATGCTTGTAGAAACACATTGAACATTAATTTAGCTTGTAAATAGCTGAAGGTCTGTGTGTCTACGCATCTATAGGGCATCGTATGGGTATGAGTGCGTGTGTGTGTGTGCGCGCGCGTGCATACATGCTGTTGTATAGTTGTGCGACGGTGTGTGTGTGAAAGTGCGTGTGTATTGAACACACGCGCGATCCTTGCTGTAATAATTGTTTTATATTGGTACCATAATATGGTTTCTTGAACAATTACATGAATGTATGCGTTCAGGGCTTACGACGTCGGATTAACAGCCACGAATTTTTATTATTAAATGTTGAGACAAAAACAATGCAGAACAAGTCTTGATATCCTCATCTACTCTTTAGATTAAACAAACGACGTCCAGGACAAATCAATAAGCACTTGTCTTCTTATATTCAATAACGCTCAAAACTTGTGTTGAATGAAAACCAGGCTGTTTAGAAGACGACCACAGAAGTGAAAACAACAATGACAATACAGTTACACAAGTGGTAATAAGAGTGAAAATGATGACAACGTTTGAAAATAAGGGTAGAAATACTACCACCTTTGATGATCATATGACGATGATAGTTGTAGTATTATACAGATGGGGAGAAGACGTTACAGGATAGTCAAAAAGCGCGCGCGCGCACGCACACACACACACACACACACACATATATATATATATATATATATATATATATATATATTGCTTAATGGTATAGTGGTAGTAGTAATAATGATAGATGTGTAATGATTGGAAGCGAGGAATAGAAAATGTTCAATGAATAAAAAGCAAACAGAACTATTGGGTGGTGATGATAATGATAGTAGTTATAAATAATGATGTTGGTGCTATTTATAACAATATGAATAATCATAATGGTTTGAAAGAAATGGAAGTCATCAAATGAATAAAAGGCTATCAATTATTACTGGAAACAGGTGGGAAAAGGGAGGGAGGGAGGGGGGGAGCTCATATTCCTAAATCTACATATACACATATGCAAAGGGTAGGGAAACTGATGCAAACAGTATTACTTGGAACAGTACTGTTGGGTGACGGTCATAATGATACTAATTATGATAAATGTAATGATTTTAGTGTTTCTAAGACTGGTTCGAAAGAAATGGATACGATCAATGTGAAAAGTTAATATTTCTACTGGGAAAAAAAAAAAGGGGGAATGGGGGAGGGGGGGGGGGGGGGGGGCTTATATAGCTACATCTCCACCTACATACACTCATGTGCACAG
>JADBJO010005366.1:146635-154135 GCA_016801955.1 Conus betulinus | reverse complement strand
ACACGCATGCATGAACGCACGCACGCACGTACACACACACACACACGCACGCACGCACGCACGCACGCACGCACGCACGCACGCACGCACGCACACACACACACACACACACATATGTTCATATACGTAAAACAGTGAGGCACAAAGAAAACCTTCTCCAGACCTACCCCGACCTCCCCGCCTCTGTCCCTCGCAATTTCACCATCCTCCACCGTCTCTATCTCCCTACACGAACACTGACAAGGTAGGTGTTTGAACAGACACACGAGTTCACCAAACCCAATCAAACATCGAAAAAACGACTGGAACAGAAAAATTAGGTGAAGACACTCTATTGACATCGCCGACACACGCATAATGCTCCATTCGTCGATCATTTGTGGAAAGAAGTCAGGATGGGGTGGGGGTAACTAGTGTGCAGACACATATTTACACATTGTACGCAAAATGGATCTTAATGAACACTTAGCCATAAATTGCCGTTGGAAAATTCTGTTCCTGAGTCAAACAAAACAAATAATGATATGCAACAGAATAAAAGCACGCGATCATAAAGAAAAATATGATAATCAAAATGATTGAATGAAAAAGACAAAACAAAAAAGCAGTTCGAATTAGCAGAAAACGTACATGTGAAAGGGTCGTTAAGACAGAAATGAAGAAAGGAACAGAAAGAAGAAAAGCAATTCATGAATAAAGAGACTGACAGAAAATATGAAATTTATAGCAAAAAAATTACCCAGAAAATGATGGTCTCTAATGAAAGAGCCGCAGTGCCACACGCATCTTGTATTTCCATGAGGAGAGGAGTGTGTATGGGAGACTGGGGGGCTGGGGAAGAGAGGGGAGGGGGAGGTGTAGGGGGATGGTGCAGGTCTTTCCTGTCAACAAAATCAAGGACATCTCAGGGGCCAGTCTTTTTAACAGCCAGTCTATTTCTGGAGCGCAGACGTGAGGCAGGACGTGTGATTGTTTATGGGTCTGGAGGTCGGCTCTGAGCTCTTTGAAGCTGAATCGGATGGGTTCCTCTGTCATGATCTGATGGACAGGATCTAAGCTTGTACGTTCCGCCCCCATCAATGATTATCAATAGGAAGCCGTCATTACCCTGAAAGGGCGTGTCACACATTGAAACAATTCGGTCACAGACGTGGACGATATCTTCGTGGAGGGTACCATTGCTCGAGGGCCGGCACAATTAGCAAGTTGAAAGGCTGCAAATCATGTGTCTTGTGTGGCACACCAACTACGATGCATAATTTGAAAGAAAAAGGTCCTCAATATTGAGAGAGGGGCATTAACAGATAAGATTTTAACCTGTACGGATTACTGTTGTTGTTGTTGTTGTTGTTGTTGTTGTTGTTGAGAAAATGGTGCTTGTTCCTGCTAACGCTCATTCCGCTATGATTTCGAATGTGTGGAGTGTTAAAGAGTGCAGAACACAGAGAGTAATGGCCACAATCATTGCAGACACAGCTAGCTAAGCTGAAATACCTTCAACTGCACGATATCGTTAAAGTGCGCACGTGCGATACCAACAGACCACCCAGTGATGACCTACTTACATGTAGGGCTGGTGGAGAGATTTTTTAGAATGAACGCAGGGATGCATGTCTCCATGTGTGGGGTACCTAACACTCTTGCCAAGCTATTTAAAGAATTGTACTAGAATTTTAAATCATAGAGCGCTAACACAAAAACATGCAGGACATTAAACGCAAAGAGAATTTGTACATGAAATATGATTTCATTGATCTAGGTGGTGAATTTCATGATATGTATGGATACCTTTTGCAGTGATAGTAGATGACAGTTGATGAAACCTAATTATAGAAGACACCTCACCACAGTGACGTTATATAGTTTGTTACACATGAAGAAAATGTATAAACACCCTTCTTAAAGTGAAGATTATTGAGAGAGAGAGAGAGAGAGAGAGAGAGAGAGAGAGGAGAGAGAGAGAGAGAGAGAGAGAGAGATGAGAAGAGAGAGAGAGAGAGAGAGAGAATGTCGTTTACAGCCAATGAGAGGGTACCTCTCGAATTTTATCACACGCACACAGTTTTAGAGAATGTAGTTATAGACATTACATTTCTGTTTGACTTCTGATGTATACCATCTATTTTGATATGCATTTTCATGTTTGGTTGCTCTTTTCATGCTTTCTGTTCTTTTGCCATTTTCTTCATGTACTTCTGTGTGTGATATTGGAATCAATCTTCATCGATATCTCTCGACCACCGTCACCACCCACTCCCACCACCCTGCTGTGTCTGACCACTACCGCTCCCACCCCCCACCCCCACCCCCCCCCACCCCCACCCCTTTGCGCTTAGAAACTTATTGTGTAAGTTTACTTCATTCTGGAAACTTCCCCCTCCCCCCTCCCCCCCCCCCCCCCCCCCCCCCCCCCCCCCCCCCCCCCCCCCCCCCCCCCCCCCCCCCCCCCCCCTTTAGTTTTCACCACCCTCGCTCAGCAGTTTATTGACCATTGCCGTGCTCTATCAACATTCTGACACCACCCCCACCCCCACCCCCTCTCCCTCCTGGATTGATTCGTCTTGCTCAGCAAACAGAACTGAGATGTGATGCGATAAGACATGCACATGTAGCAAGAAAACAAAAAAAACAATACCACAAAAAGCTGATACAATGATTCCGATTACTAAGAGGCGGGAATATAAAACTGCCCTCCAATTTAACCCTGGGTTTACACAACCAAAAAAATAAAGAAACAAAGACAAAAACCAGAAGCAAGAAACAGAACCTCAAATCTCTGTTCCGTTTATATGAAACACAAGACTGCAAAATTAGACCCAGTACAAAGAAGCAGAAATAGCTGCAACACAATAATGTTGTTTACATTCGTTTTACATTTTTGCGTATTGAAGAGCGCGCGCTGTGAGTGAGGCGCTCGACCTGATGACCTCTGAACTCAGAGCACCGTTGAAGATCTCTGGTGGAGACTGGGGGGAAAACTCCTGGCAGTGTTGAGACTCGAGCCACTCTTCTCAGATCTCTTGGACTTTAAATTAAGGTACATTGTATTTATTGGAGGCCACATCACTGCCAAACATCTGATCATATCTTCTTTATACTTCTTTTAAATCAAGAATGTGGAATATTTGTTCTCCTCCTCCTCCTCCTCCTCCTCCTCCTCCTCCTCCTCCTCCTCCATCCTTGTAGTCCACCTCTTCCTTCTCCTCCTTCACCATCTTCATATTCTCCTTCTGAGTTTTGTTCTCTTTTATCATTTTCCCTTTTCTCGTCGTCTCCTTCTTTTTCCTTCTTTCTGTTCTCCTTCTATCTCTTTTGGTTTGTCTTGTTCACTGTTTTCTCCACCAGATTCATAGACGTCGTTGTTTAAGGACGTTCAGACAACGACTTCTTTGCCATCCACAAAGCAGGTGGTCAAGGATTAAAATTGGGTTAAGTTGAAAAGATTGTAGAGGACACCGTGTCATTTATCAGCAAAATTGACAAGAAAAGAATCTTGTTGATAAACATGATTAAGGTTGTACTTAACCTGTTTCCTTCTCTTTCTTAGTTCTTTATCATCTATGGCTGTTGACTGGCTAGTTGGTTCGTAATGCCTCGTTTAGTTGTCATAAGTGTAAGACATTAACATTTCTGTGTGTTACTTACGGAAATGCCACTAATATGTGGAAGTCTCTGTGTGCTGTCTCTTCGTGCGCCTGTCAGCTCTCAGATTGTTTGATCGTAGTATTTCTTTCTACTTTTGCCATCTGCTGGCGATTCTCCGGTGATCTCTTAGGCTGTGGAATCGAGGACAGGTTTTTCAGAACGGTTTGCTGCCCAAATTGTAGCTGTCTGGCCGGGCCCTCTTGTGTTTCAATGACCTAAATTTGAGTCCATGAGATGCAGCTCGCAGTGATCCCAGACTCGCCATCCGTCCTCACTTGGTCGTCCTCCATGAACTTTGCTTCATCTTTCGTTACACTGTTGCTCTATTCTGGGTTCCCACACAGCAAAGATGGTATGGCAGGTTGGGTGATAACCCTGGCAGGTAGGTGCGAAGGAGGGTAGGGACCTATCTAACATTACATAGTGCCATCAGAATGCCTCATACATCAAGATGAGCGGAAGAATGGCAATTCCATTTCATAAAGGGGCCAAGCAGGACTTGAGTTCAGAACCTAGCGACAAAAAAACTGGTACTCTATCACTCAGCAAACCTGGCGCCCCAACAACTGCCGTTTACTGGTTGCAGGATATTTGCAGCAGTCAGCAGATCGCAGAATGGCGCGTCGCGTGATTCAGTTCAGCAGCACTTGAAGGTGGGAAGACCGAATCAGCCAGCTCGTGCGAGGACTTGATCGACAGGTGTGTAACTGACACTAAAGTTCAACAACCTTTAAGAGTGGGAATGCTGAGGGTTCCACCTAACAATTAAAGGATGCTGTTATTTTTGGCGCATGAAGACAAACATTATGGCTGAACGGGAATTGGCAAGGTGTCCTCTTTAACATCCAGCCCTCTTAGACAGTGTTTATCTTGTTCATATCTTTGAACATGAGAGGTGTACATAGAGTGTTTATCTTGTAATATGAGAGGTGAACATATCTTTGAACATGAGAGGTGAACATAACTCTCGACAAGATTGCCGTGTTGACCTCCAGCCCTTTAGGACAAAGTTTATCTCACTCAGATTGTTCCAACTGAAAGATGAAGTAGATTTGAAATGGAAAGAATCAGATTTGAATCAGATTCCAGAATGTTTAGGGTTAATCTTGGTTTTTCATCCCTGTATTTTTTTAAAAATGAATATTCTTCCTCTTCTGCGTACGCAGGCTGATATTCCTGCGGACATTCCCTATATGACAGACTAGCACCCAACAAAGGGAGTGGAATTTTGAGTGTATGACTGTTTTTTATCCCGCCATTCAGGCAGTCATACTCCATCTTCGGGGAAGATGCATGCTATGTGTAACGTGTCATCCATACCAACGGCCAAACTGGCCTTCTCTTCCGAAAGTGTTGGTGATAGGATTTTACGTATGTGCAAGATGTTATGCGTGCGTTCACACACGGAACCTCGGTTTTATAGTCTCATTCGAAGGACTGTGTAGGAAAATGGTGACAGAACTAACGTTAACTCCGAGGGAAAAATCTCCTTGTACCGAAACGGCCCGGCGGAGATTCGAGCCCGCAACCCCAAGATTACTTGTCCGGAGCTCTACCACTGAGCTGTTCCGTATATTGTATTATTATATATTCCGTGTATTGTATATTATTGTATATGCTGGGCTACCTGACTCATCCAATTATGTTAATTTTCCTTCCAGTTGGGAAGACGACACATCAGCGTTCACGTGTTTTCTATCTCTAAACTAACTAAGCACCCTAGATATCAAAGTGTACTGATATCAGGATATCCGGAGCAAGTTGATGGATTGCGGGATGGGCATTTCACACAATTCCGTTTGGCAGCACTTAAAGACAGAACGACCCCGTATTAGATGGTTCTTGCGAGGACAGACTCGTGAAGAGTGCCATTCCTTTAAGTTCAACTCAGTTCTAGTCGTCAAGAGCATAGACTGAGCGCGGGAGAAGGAAAGAAAGGGGAAGATGAGGAGAGGGAGGGACACCATGTATTGATGCCGTGACGTCCTGGAGATAATGAAACGGTCCACTGTCACAGGACGCGGCTGCAACTTGTCGTCTGCTATGTGGGTGGCGATGTGGGGTCAGTTTCGTGCGTATCATTAACTAGAGGGGTTTCAGGCAAGAAGGCGGGAAGATGGAGAGAGCAGAACGAAAACACAAACAACAAAAAAAAAACCTGGGTTTGGTGAGAGTGTGGTTTGAGGAGGAAGAGGGGGGGTGTAGGGCAGGCTGCGAATGGGAAGGGATGCTTTTTTTGGCAAAGGTGTGTTGCATGCTTGTTCTTTTTGTTTTATTCTAGCTATAAAGGGCGCCTATTGTATTTGGCTTTGCTGCTGTCTCTGTCTGTCTTGCGTCTGTGCCTATATCTCTCTGTGTGTATGTGTGTTTGTGACACACACACACACGCACGCACGCACACACACACACACACACACACACACACACACACGCACACACACGCACGCGCACGCACGCACGCACGCACGCACACACGCACGCACATGCATACAAAACAAACACATATGCATACATACATATATATATATATATATCATATATATATATATATATATATATATATATATATATATATATATACTTGGAGTAAATTTTTTTTTAAAAACCACAGAAGTAAACAGTTTCATTTTAAATTGTATATAATCTCCAATAAAATTTTCGCTTAAAAGCTTTTTCAGTAATGGCAACTGTTTATAGAAGCACACACTGTATATATAAGGTACATTAAACAAGAAAACAGTTCATGAAGCCTTTTTTTCTGTACAAATCAGACAAACCCTTTTTTCTCGTGCATTCATGTATCCACGTTCACACTCATTTTCTTGCCCACATGTATCAGGATTTCCGTGCGTCTTCGTCTTCCACCTCACGTAAACACCGGCGCATGCCCTCCCCCACTCCCACTCACCATCCTCCCTTATCATCTCCACCAACGCATCAACCTGCTCACCACCCTCACTTTCTCTCTCTCCATATATCCAACAAACACACTCATGTTAACTTTTAAAATGTGTGCACCAGAATCTCCATCCAAGCTCGCAACCCACCAATGTAATCTCCAATGTCCTTAGAGGCACAGTACAACAGAATTGAAATATATCTTCCAAATATATATATCTTTATTGTTTTATTGTTTGTAAGTAATTTTAATTTCCAGTGTCACGTTTGTAACTATAAATATGTATGTCTTAACTTTTAGGGCAGCGGTCACAAATGTAATTTCTCTTGTAACGAGAGATAATAAAGTTTTCTGAATCTGAATATATATATATACCTTCACTGATTTTGTGAGGGAGAAAATGTAGATAATTTTCTTTTAGAAAGTAGATGGTACCACACACTGACTGCATTCTCCCCCAGAAAACACAGTTCAGTATTTTTCCCCTGGACTAAAATCTATCCTGGCAGCAACCAAACTCACTAACGGGATACGGCGGCAGACAGAGATAAGGATTCTCACAGAGCAGTAAGAGATCCAAACCAGAAGTCCTCTCACAGCCTGAAGACAGCCACAGCACTTCCCGGATTATACCATGTGTGGAAGGACAGAAACATCTCCATGAAACACAGGACCAGGCTCCTGCACGCTCTGGTCCATTCCAGAAACATCTCCATGAAACACAGGACCAGGCTCCTGCACGCTCTGGTCCATTCCAGAAACATCTCCATGAAACACAGGACCAGGCTCCTGCACGCTCTGGTCCATTCCAGAAACATCTCCATGAAACACAGGACCAGGCTCCTGCACGCTCTGGTCCATTCCAGAAACATCTCCATGAAACACAGGACCAGGCTCCTGCACGCTCTGGTCCATTCCAGAAACATCTCCATGAAACACACGACCAGGCCCTGCAC
>JADBJO010005366.1:134135-141635 GCA_016801955.1 Conus betulinus | reverse complement strand
CATAGACCACTAGTGCGGAGAGGATGACTCATGTAGGAGACTGCACGCAAAGAGACATTGTACCTGATGTGTGTGTTAAATCTAAGTGACAAATTCAGATAAGTGTATGGATGCTGTTTTTCGTAAAAGCAGAAGACAGTACATCAAACCGCATTACAATAGGCCAAAAAACATCAATTACATTTTCCAGTTTGTTTGTATGAAACAGGATAAAATACACCTGATAAAACTGGCTGAATGATTTATGTGGATTGTCATGCAGAACCAGCAAAAGTATACACCTTTCATCTTGCCTAACACATGCAGTGCCAGCGCGTATTGTTGTGTAAAGGACCTTTCTCTTTCACCTTTCATGTATGAAAATTCCTTTGCGGTCTAACATATGGTGTAAATGCAAATTTTGTGTGTAAACATATAGTACACATGCTATGTTGGTGTGTGAGTGCTATGTTTGTCGCCGCCTTTTCTTTTTCTCATGTACTCCTTTTGGGCGACATTGTAAATAAATTTTGATCACTCTCTCTCTCTCAACGACCACGACCACACCCACCCACTCCCTCTGTTCTTCAACCCACGCCCCACCATGCGCTCAACAGAGTTGTTTCAAGTTCAGTAAGCTGCCCCTATTCCAGTTCCCCACACAACCTTCCACCGCTCTCGCTCAAAAACAGTTTTTTCCCGCTGCAGAGCTGTACAAAAAAATGAGCTCCCTCTCTTGATTGGAGTGATCCCCTGCATACAGAGCAGCAGTGTAATAGGCACAAGGATGAGAAATTGGGGAAAAGACATCAGAAAGGCCACACCATGAATCTGGTTGCCAAGAGACAGAAATGTAATCTGCCCACTAATTCAATTTAAAGTGTAAGCTAAACACACACAAAAAAACCGACAATAAAGACCTGAAATACGGCCACAAACTTCATTTCCACGAACGTGAAAAACAAGATCACCCAATCAGATCCAGCTTAAAGAATCGGGAGTTACAGCACCTTCAAGTGCACGCCCACCAAACAATATATGGAGCAGACAGGCATGTAGCCATTGCAGGAGCACAGGAGAGAAAGGACCTTCGGAACGTTACACTGACACCAGCACAACGTCTGTCACACTGATTTGAGCGGCGAGAATGGCAAGTTTGTATTGTAATGGGCGCCAGCAGGATTCAAATTTGTAATCTGATGAAAAAGTTTTTTAAAAAACGGTTCTCTGTCACTGTGCTAACCGAACTCCCCAAATGTCAGTTGGAACCAATTGCAGGATATCCGTGGCATTAACGGATCGCAGGATGGCATGTTGTAAGATTCAGTTCTGCAGCACTTAAAGAGTGGAAGACTGAACTGGATAGTTCGTGCGAGGAAAGAATTGTATGGGCGTGGCAGGCCTCTTATCAAACCAGCTAGCGTCACTATTTTTAGTGCATGGGTACAAACAATATGTCTGGACATAATTTGAAAAGACTTTCCTATTTCATTTTTAGCCCATGTAAGACAGGATTTGTTTTGCTCATATCGATGATGATGAAGCAGTTAATGAAAGGAAGCTAAATTAGTCTCTAGATTGTTTAACTTCATTCTTATTTTCCATATCAACTTCTTTATCTATGAATATTACTATGTCAGGCTACATGATTCGTTCGAATCTATGAACTGCCTTCCAATTTGAAGAGACCATTCACATGTCTCAACAGCTGAGCTGATCCAGCACTCCAGATTTCAGCTCTCGCTGATCAGGGCTATCCACAGTGGTGAGTGGATCGCGGGATGGCGTGTCGCACGACTCGATGTGGCAGCACTTAGAGAGGGAAAGACCCAATCGGACGACTGGCGCGAGAGAAGACTCGTGTGGAGTGACAGACCTTTTAGCTCCTCTCAGTTCAACTCGTGAAGAGCAACCCAGTGAGATGGGGAGTCAGCAGAAAAGGGGGGGGGGGTGGATGAGGATTGGAAGGACTAACACATGTATCGGTGCGGTGACGTCCCGGAGATCGTGGAATGGTCCACTTTTGTAGCAGACGGCTGCAACTTGTCGTCTGCTGTGTGGGTGGAATTGTGGAGTCAGTTTCTTGAGTGTCGTGAACCAGGAGGGTGTCCGGGATGGGGGAGGGGGAACGGGTGGGAGAATGAAAACATGGGGCGAAAGGGGGGGGGGTAGTTTCAGGAAGAAGAAGGTGGCACGTTGGGAAGGGATGGGGGAGACAGAGGAAACAGAGACAGAGATACAGAGAGAGAGAGAGAGAGACAGAGATACAGAGACAGAGAGACAGACAGACAGACAGACAGACAGAGACAGAGAGAGAAAGGCAGCGGGAACACTCATAAACACAGACACAGACATGCTGACACACTCATACACACACAAACACACATGCACTCACACAAACACACACAAACACACACACACACACACATATATACGCGCGCGCACGCGCGCACGCACGCACACACGCACGCACGCACGCACGCACACACACACACACACACACACACACACACACACACATCAATACACAGATAGAGATATAGACAAACAGACAGATAGACAGAGCGATTTGTCAATCCATCTGTGAATCTATCTATCTGTCTACCTATATGAGATTGGGGAACATGGAAAGCGTGAATCTTAGTGTCAAACGTTGTCTAGCGTAAGAACTCAGCAGGAAACATTAACAGATATAGAAAAGGTCAGTGACAGCTGTTCCTCACGCAGAGTACAACTTAGTTTTAGGTTAATTAGCTGATGTCTGTCTTGTTTTGTTTTTTATGTATGTAAGACGTCCTCTGATGCATGAGACACACGAAATGAACATTTTTTTTCCCAAAAAAATATGTGGGTCCCGTGCTTTCACTGCACTCAATCTGAGGAAAAGCCGCCGAAATTTCTCGCAGAAGAATTTCATCCTTACAGTTACATAGTTACTTACACACTGAAAAGAAGGATAGCTCGTGCTTCAGTGGAGAGACAGTTAGAAGCTAAATTTGAAAACGAATGCTCCTTGCGCCACATGTTCATAGTACAAATGCATACAATGCACGCACAATATAAACTAGGAAACCTCCTCAGAAACAGCGGGTTCACAGCTTATGCATGTACAGTGCACCTGACACGCGTCTATATCAACATTGACCAAAGAAATGAACGAACACACGTGAACATTCATTCCAGACTGAAGCAACCTTTATTTGATCTTGAACAGAATTCACACAGTAATGAAACATAAATACTGGTAACCTCGGTTCGATTGATTTGGAAGGGAATTTTGAATGAGACGGAAAGCAGTAAACCGGAAACAATACACAAGAAGGCTAACTCTTGTTCCCATGTTGAGACAAATGTTCGCCCATGATTTCTTTACTTTCAGTTTTAACATCAATGGCCACCAGAAAAGTCACATGGCCGAGAGATGTAACCATCTTACGAAAAGAGGACTTAGGGACCTCTAAATTGGTTCAGAGGTAAATGGTTGGGGTTCTGATAGAATCGTGTTACTCACTGCCAGAACGACAACATGCTATGCTAGATGGGCAAGCGAAAATGCCGTTCCTTTTTTTTTTTTTTATCTGGGAATCAGCAGGATTGGCACTTCCAACATTCGACTGCTAATTCAGCGCTCATCTCTCTCTCTCTCTCTCTCTCTCTCTCTCTCTCTCTCTCTATCTCTCTCTCAGCCAGCCATGCAAGAAACGAGGCACAGTATATCACACAAAGGGGAGCTCTTGTCCAGGGTGAGCGCGTGGGAGGGGGGGAGGGGGGGGGGCGACGAATGGGAGGGGGGAGGGGGGGAGGAGGGGGGGCTAATGGCGTTGCAGTTGTATCAACAGCTCCATGACTACAGGACTCTGAAATAAGCCTCCCCCTTCCTGTTCATAACGTCCATTGGCGCCTGCGCGCATGAGCGGATGTTCGCGAGATGGACTACTCCGCAGGTCTATCTGATGTCTGCTGATTTGGTCATCAGGCTAACGAGGGGGGTCAGCAGTACTAATAGAGGGGAGGGGGAAAAAAGGAGGTGTAGAAGGCGAGGAGGTTGGGGGGGAGGGGTTGGGAGGGGTCTTTGATCTGACTGTCAGTGTGCCGGTATCGATCACTTGATTGGTTTTACGATGATGTATTGCTGTGTTCGACTGTCTGACAGGGTTGCTCTCTCTCTCTCTCTCTCCCTCTCTCTCCTCTCTCTCTCTCTCTCTCTCTCTCTCTCTCTCTCTCTCTCTCTCTCTTTTGTTGCCTCATCGAGGGCAAGTTGTAAAAAAAGCCTGTATTGTGCTTATTCTTTATCCCTCATTAAAAAAAGATTCGTTCGTTCGTTCTCTCTCTCTCTCTCTCTCTCTCTCTCTCTCTCTCTCTCTCTCTCTCTCTCTCTCTCTCTCTCTCTCTCTCTCTCTCTCTCTGCTCTTCGTCTTCTTCTCTTTCTGTCCCTCTCTCTGTCTCTGTCTGTCTGTCTCTCTGACTCTCTCTCTCTCTCTCTCTCTCTCTCTCTCTCTCTCTCTCTCTCTCTCTCTCTCTCTCTCTCTCTGCTTTGTCACTGTCTTTTTCTCTTTCCGTCCCTCTCTGTCTGTCTGTCTGTCTGTCTCTCTGTCTCTCTCTCTTTCTCTCTCTCTCTATCCTCTCTCTCTCTCTCTCTCTCTCTCAGGGCAGACATGTAAATGAGATGAAAAACAGACTTTTACCACACAGGATCATATTTTGATGAAATTGCAGCTTTCGCCATGAAGGAACTGAAAAAAAGGCCTTTGTGGGTGACAGGGAGAACTTCACTGAATATGCCACTGGGGAAAGAGCTTCACCTTGAACTTAATCTCAATCTTATTGTCATGTACCTGTAGATTTTTCTTCGTTTTGGCGCTGTGCAGGATCTACAAAAAAAATAATCATAACTGTAAAAAGTAAAGAGAAAAAATCAAAACAGCTGCAAAAGAAAACTATACTGTTAAAGAAAAGAAAAGAAACGCATACTTTTGTTTTGAAGAACATTTATTTCAAAATTCATCAATTTAGCAAAAATTTGATTTAAATCGAATCACAACAGAATTGTGTTTATTTCAAAGGTCATCAATTCCAGTTTTATTTCCAGTATCTGCACAGTTCACTCGCCGATACACACCATTCCAGGCAGCGAGGATTCAGTAAGGGGCATGTCCACCACCTGCAGCAGCAACGGCCTGACTGGCATGGAGCGGATCACATTGCAGATCACCTCTGCTGGCATGGTGTCCCACTCCTCCTGGAGGGCGGTGAACAACTCGTTGACGTTGTCAGGAGTGTGCACTCGCGCCCGGACTCATCTGTCCAGCTCATCCCATATGTCTTCAATGGGGTTGAGATCTGACGACATTGAGGGCCAAGGAAGAATGTTGACTGATACAATCTTTATTTGATCTTGAACAGAACACACATAGTAATGAAAACGTAAATACTGGTAACCTCGGTTTGATTGATATGGAAGGGAATTTTGAATGAGACGGAAAGCAGTAAACAGGAAAAAAAACACAAGAAGGCTAACTCTTGTTCCCATGTTGAGACAATTGTTCGCCCATGATTTCTTTACTTTCAGTTTTAACATCAATGGCCACTAGAAAAGTCACATGGCCGAGAGATGTAACCATCTTGCAAGAAGGGGACTTACGGACCTCTGAATTAGTTCAGAGATAAATGGTTGGGGCTCTGATAGAATCGTATTACTCACTGCCAAAACAACAGCATCCTATGCTAAGAAGAGCAAGCAAAAAACGCCCATTCTTTTTATCTAGGAATAAGCAGGATTGGCACTTCCAACATCCGACTGCTGATTCAGCGCTCATCTCTCTCTCTCACTCTCTCTCTCCTTTCTCTCCTCTCTCTCTCTCTCTCTCTCTCTCTCTCCCTCCCCCCTCTCGCTCGCTCTCTCTCTCTGAGCCAACCATGCAAGAAACGAGGCACAGTATATCACACAAAGGGTAGAGGTGTGGAGGAGGCAAAAGAGCAATGTTTGGGAAGCTCTTGTCCAGGGTGAGCGCGTGGGAGGGGGGGGGAAGGGGGCGCGACGAATGGGAGGAGGGGAGGGACGGCGGAGGAGGGGGGCTAATGGCGCTGCAGTTGTATCAACAGCTCCATGACTACAGGACTCTGAAATAAGCCTCCCCCTTCCTGTTCATGACGTCCATCGGCGCCTGCGCGCATGAGCGGATGTTCGCGAGATGGACTACTCCGCAAGTCTGTCTGATGTCTGCTGATTTGGTCATCAGGCTAACGAGGGGGGTCAGCAGTACTAATGGAGGGCAGGGAAAAGGAAGGAGGTGTAGGTGAGGAGGGTGGGGGGAGGAGGGTTGGGGGGGATTCTTTGATCTGACTGTCTGCGTGCCGGTATCGATCAATTGATTGGTTTACGATGATGTATTGCTGTGTTCGGCTGTCTGACAGAGTTGCTCTCTCTCTCCCCCTCTCTCTCCTCCTCTCTCCCTCTCTCTCTCTCTCTCTCCTCTCTCTCTCTCTCTCTCTCTCTCTCTCTCTCTCTCTCTCTCTCTCTCTCTCTCTCTCTCTTCGTCGCTGTCTCTTTCTCTTTCTGTCTCTGTCTATCTCTGTTTGTCCTCTCTCTCTCTCTCGCTCTCTCCCTCTCTCTCTCTCTCTCTCTCTCTCTCTCTCTCTCTCTCTCTCTCTCTCTCTCTCTCTCTGGGCAGACATAAAAAGAAAAAACAGACTTTTTCACACAGGATCACATTTTGATGAAATTGTAGCTTTCACCATGAAGGAACTGAAAAAGGCCTCTGTGGGTGACAGCTGGAACTTGACTGAACATGTCACTGTAGGGAAAGAGCTTCACCTTGAACTTAATCTCAGTCTTATCGTCAAGTGCCTGTAGATTTTGCTTCGTTTTGGCGCTGTGCAGGATCTACAAAAAATAATCATAACTGTAAAAAGTAAAGGGGAAAAAATCCAAACCGTTGCAAAAGAAAAATCTACTGTTAAAACACAAAAAAGAAACGCATACTTCTGTTGGAGAAAATATATTTCAAATTTCATTAATTTAACAAACATTTTATTTAAATCCATTCACAACAGAATTTTGTTTGTTTCAAAGGTCATCAATTCCAGTTTGATTTCCAGTGTCTGTACAGTTCACATCACCGATACACACTGTTCCAGGCAGCGAGGATTCAGTAAGGGGTATGTCCACCACTTGCAGCAACAACGGCCCGGCACCTGGCTGGCATGGAGCGGATCACATTGCAGATCACCATTGCTGGCATGGTGTCCCACTCATCCTGGAGGGCGGTGAACAGCTCGCTGACGACGTTGTCAGGAGCGTGCACTTGCACCCGGACTTGTCTGTCCAGCTCATCCCATATGTGCTCAATGGGATTGAGATCTGGCGACATTGAGGGCCAAGGAAGAACACTGACGTTGTTGTTGGCGAAGGTTTGCATTGTCAGTCGCGCAGTATGAGGCCTGGTGTTGTTCTGTTGGAAACAGCGTGCGAGGCCCGACCATAAGAGGCAGGACATGAGGCTGGAGAATTTCAGCCACATA
>JADBJO010005366.1:119135-124135 GCA_016801955.1 Conus betulinus | reverse complement strand
CAATCGAAATCCGTCTTTATTCCGATGTTTGTGTGCCTGCGGTAGCGTACAGTATGCACGACTGAAGGTGACGTAGGTGTAGGAAGAGCGCACAAAGGTGTGAGTGCAAACAAAGTGGTGCGTGTTTCTTTCTGTCTGTCCAAGTCTCTTGCTTCCTTTGTCTCTTTTACATTCTCTTGTTCTCTCTCTCTCTCTCTCTCTCTCTCTCTCTCTCTCCTCTCTCTCTCTCTCTGTGTTGTCTGCCTGTCTGTCTGTCTACATGTCTGTCGTCCGTCTGTATGCCCTCTCTCTCTCGCTCTCGCTCTCTCTCTCTCTCTCTCTCTCTCTCTCTCTCTCACACACACAAACACACACACACACACACACACAACACACACACACACACACACAGAGAGAGAGAGAGGCAGAGAGAGAGAGAGGTACATCTATGAAGTCTTGGACGGATCCTCTCTCCTATAAAAACGAGTCCTAAACGTACTTGTAAGTTACAAATAAGGCTTTACATTCATATCATCATACCATTGCACAAGTTTTCACATTTGCACCGATCATACTTTTGTAATGTATCTATCTAAAATGCATCGGCGCATTAAGATCATTACCTTTTAAGGCCAGACAGAGTGGAAGAGCGAATCAAAGTAGATTATAAAATGGATGCAAGAGCACACACACACCCCGGCCCTCTTCCCACACACACAGTAAGTTTATCCATGGCTCACACCATGTTAGCCAAGCACTCAGAGAGATTCGCCCATTGCACTAATGCGTAATAGATCAGACAACTTGCTGAGCTGTGTTCAAGACGTAGAAGACACAGAAACAGTATCTTCGCCTGACACTGTTTGCAGTTCTATGGCGCACACAGAAAGCTTTCTCCTCCTCCTGTCGGCCCGACTGGCTCTGTGTACCCCCCCACCCCTGTTCACAGATTGACTGTTTTCTCCACCACGCTTCATCGCTGATAGCGTCAATTACTAAGTTCGAAGCGCTCGCACCGCTGGTTCAGTTGTGGGGGCAAAGCCTCCGTGCGAGCAAGAAGCCGACCGCGCTAAACAGCAAAAAAGAGACGAAATGCTGGGATACGTGATTACCTGAGAGGGCACCCCAGCCCACTGAACGATTTTGTCGCCCGGAAGAAGTCAGCGACCTGCAAATACTTACGGGACTCCGACAGAGGTGAACGTGGAGAGGGAAAGCGAGGCAAGATATAGTTCCTGTCCCCTCTTTTTCTTTGGTTTTGTTTGCCCAAGGTTACCTACGTGTTACCCTCCACCACCACCCCTTCCTCTCCTTGGAGAAGCTTATTATCTTATCGCCCACGCCTGTTCGTTTGTCTGTCTGTTCCTCAGCAAGATACCACTGAAACCTGCTGAACCGATTTGAAACGATGTTTGATAGAAGGATGAAATATAGCCAGCTCCGAGAACGAACATATCAAAGCTCGACGCAGATCCAGAGTCTGTTACAAGATTACGCTCAAACTACGGTACCGATTTTAAATGAAACTGGATGGCAATATCTAAACATAGCTCAAGTACCAATTTCATTGCATTAAGATGCAGATTCTATGATCTGGATCCGGATCAAATTTTTGAATCTTGGATCCGTTCGACGTTAACAGAGATCTACGCTCTCCCGAATGCTCTTCTAGGTAATTTCCGTTTAGCTTATATTCAGCTGCGTCTCCGATGATCTCTACCGACGTGGTTCTGTTTCCACCTGCGTCTGTTGGTTTGTTTTGTCTGTCTGTTGGCAAGTGTAAGCAAAAGGTACCTAATCGAATTGAATGAAATTTGGTGGGAAAAAGTTGGTCGTGGCCCAAGGATGAAAGCACTAAATTTTGGTGCGAATTGTAATCCAAGAGCGTGTCCCGGAGCAGCTGTGACGAAATGGTTATCATCGCAGAATCTTTGGTTTAGGAGGTCGTCAGTTTTCATTCCAATCAGACCCAGTTACTTGTAAGATTTTTTTCTGCTCCGACTGGTTCCTAAGTAGAAGTGAGTTTCCTGGGGCTTTAATTGGGAACACTGGATAACACGGTCGAATTTCTTGCGTCTCGGAAAGGGTTGCTCAGATTTCCTGACCAACACTGCAAGTGTCTATATATTTCAGGGCTGGTGGGTGCCGGGTATTGTACGAAAATAAGCGCAGAGTACAGCCCTTGTCATGCAGTCTCAGACCAGAATGACAATCCGTCGCATCATCTCCATCATGCTGATTCTCGTCGATGAGCATTAAAAAAAAAAACGGCTCACAGATTCTGTGGCCGTTCGTGCCCTGCTCTCATGGTGGCCTCCAAGTTTCGAATATCTTCATTATGAGTCTGTGCTCTTCGTGATTTCGTATTGAGGTTTGCCGGTGTCGGCAAGTTCATGTGCACCATCACTGGATGGGCTTGGTGTTGCCTTCAACTCACTCACGCTGGCTCCGTGGCTAAGCAATCATCGTTTTCATTTGGGGAGCTTAGAAGGTGAAGTCCTGCATGTGTTTGCAGAAGACCATGCGTTACTTAAAACACCATCGACGTGCAGTGCCTACTCCGGTGGGGTTGCCTCATGACGACTTGACATTGACTGCTCCCTAGTGGATCGCCGTGCTGGGGCTGCGGCTGGACATGCCGGTGAATGATTATGGACGGGAGCCGGATTGATCGGCGTGGGGGTAGTGCTACGGAGATGGTACAAGAGATGAGACTTTAAAAAAAAAAAGGGGGGGGGGGGGAGGGGGAGGAAAACCATTGCTGAGTAATCGGGGAAGAGACTTCTCCTTAACTGTTACAGATGGAAACAACAGGTCCAGTATACATCATTGCAGTGTAACCCCTCCCCCACCCCACCCTCTCACACACACAACACACACACACACACACACACACACACACACACACACACACACACACACACACAGAGAGAGAGAGAGAGAGGAGAGAGAGAGAGAGAGAGAGAGAGAGAGAGTAGTTTTATTTAACGTCTTTTCATCACAAGATGATCTTAGACCTTTAAACTGCAATATACATTCCATTGTACTATCAGCACCTTCCCCCACCCCCCACCCCCCCCCCCAAAAAAAAAAAAAAAAAAAAAAAAAACACTATTAACACACATATCTCAAATGTCTTTTTTCACAATAGTTTTGCAACTGGGGACTGAGCAATAACCAAAGCAATATAAAAAAAAGCAAGGGTTATTTACATACGCGCGCGCGCGCGCGCGCACAACACACACACACACACACACACACACACACACACACACACACACCACACACACACATATATATATATATATATATATATATATATATATACATATATATATATATATATATACATACATATATATATATATATACACATACGCGTGCGCGCACACACACACACTCTCTCTCTCTCTCTCTCTCTCTCTCTCTCCTCTCTCTCTCTCTCTCTCTCTCACACACAACACACACACACACACACCACACACACACACACACACACACACACACACACACACACACACACACACACACACACACACACACACACACACACACACACACACACACACACACACAACAGACAGAGAGAGAGAGAGAGAGAGGGAGAGAGAGAGAGAGAGCCCTGGTGGGCGTTCCAGGACCAGGAAGTCAGCACATCCAATAAGAGCAAGGCAATACATTCTAAGAAATAGAATGTTATTTTCTAGACCTTTAGCCTTTAAAAGCAAGATGTATCATGTTTGGACTGAAGATGAAGCGGTTTGTAAAGGGAGAGAAGTTGTTGCACCAGCGACTGGCTCGTTGAAACTTTGGTTCTTTTTATTTATGTTTGGGTCGGGATAAGCGGTTTGATGAAACTATCAAATTTGTCACGACTGATGGGATCTGCTGATGTTTACTTATATAACCCATAGCCCCTCACAGGGGGGGGGGGGGGGGGGGGGGGGGGGGGGGGGGGGGGGTCTACATATTACAATCAGACAGACAGACAGACAGAGACTGACAAACAGACACACAGACAGAGATATATAAATGTTTTATGGAGGGGGAAAAAAAGCATAATCGATGAGCCATAAGTTTTTTATTACATCATTCATCCCACGCCCTCTCCCTCAAACCCACACACACACACACACACCCGCCCACCCACCCCCATCCCAACCACTCCCCTTACCCATGCTGCCACAAAAAAGGTTAAAAAACAGTGCAGTTTCAGTAAGCTAAATATAGAACTAAGGAAAGAAAAGTACAGAGGAAAAACAAAACCTTATATATGAAATTCAGAAAGAAAAAGCACACAGAAAGGAAAATCACACATGCATTGGCTTCCTGTTCAGTCTGGAATGTTCTACAAACTGTCTGTTCTCTGCTTCTCGTCTCTAACTGGCTCTTGCTATGCATATATCCGCCTCATATTCTCCATCTCTTATTTCCCACCACGTAATCTTCATCCTTCTTCTTCTGATGATGATCGCATTCTTATTATTCCATCTGTCAGAAGAAAGTTCTCTGCCAGTGTTCCCTTTCGTGTAAGGATCCGGCGGTCTGGAACTCACTCCCATTGCCATTAGACGCTTCACTTCGAAGACCCATTTGTCTCTTTTCTATTAACATGTAAATTTCCTAGCAACCTTGCATCTACGATCGTAAAACGCATCTCGTGCGTGCATACGACTCTGTGTATGTGTATGTATGTGCGTCTCCCTCTCTCTCTCTCTCTATGTCTCCTCGCGTCTCTCTATCTCTCATCTCTCTCTGCTCTCTCCGCTCTCTCCTGTCTCTCTCTTCTCTCTCTCTCCCTCTCTCTCTCGTCCCCTTGTCTTCCTTCAAATGTCACTCTCCTCCTCCTGTTCAAATGCTGAATGCATGGACAATAAAAAACCAGAATGTCAGTTCTCTCTCTCTCTCTCTCCGCTCTCTCTCTGCTCTCCTCTCTCCTCTCTCTCTCCCTTCTCTCTCTCTCTCTCTCTTTGACCGTGGTCTGTTGGGCCCAAAGGCTGAACATGGACATAAAATTTCAG
>JADBJO010005366.1:107500-110000 GCA_016801955.1 Conus betulinus | reverse complement strand
TATTACAAATAATATCTGAGGCATATGTATTAATGGACTTCAATGACTGTATTGTTCTAGCTCTTTTTGCAAAATCGGTTTTCTGAATTAAGATTTGTTTCTTTATGTGAAAATGTTTCGTAAGCAGAAGTTTTAATGATAAATTTCGCAGCTGAGGCTTTTCTTTGTTCATTGAGGGGTAGAACACCTGCTTCTCTGTAAGTTCCTAAAATTGACGCGTGTACTGGTACACACCCAGAGCAGGTTTGTAAGCTTTGGAATCTATGCTCTGCGCTGAAGCACACGGAAGATGAACTGGTATCCATTTTGACATTCATTCAACGTCCATTTTTGTGCCCCATTTCAAAAGATAAGTGGGTTGCTCCTTCTTCGTTTTCATCGTCCTGAATGTTGTTCATTTTGCTTGAAGAAGACCAAAGAGGGTCGAAACGCGTCCATGTTTTGCCTGGTATTTGCTCTGCCCTTTTGTCCGAAGGAATTACTATATTTTTCTTTGAAGTATGTACATAAGAAATCAGGAAGGATCGACCTATGCCACACCAAGCGGCTTCTGCAGTTGCTGGAATGGTGCTTTGGTGGTTACTTTATCCTTGGAATTTATTAGTTTTATTTGTCACATGTCATATGGTATATTATAAATATATCTATGGAATGTGTGAAACCCGTGTGTGTTGTGTGTGTGTGGGTGTGGGTGTGTGTGGTGTGTGTGTGTGTGTGTTGTTGTGTTAGTTTGTGTGTGTGTAGTGCGCGCGTATGTGTGAAGTGAATGAATCGGTAAAGCATATTCACACGCCACGACGAGAAATGTGCACCAACGCTCTACACGATCCATACAAACATCTGGAGGCGTAGCATTCACTGAAAATGAAAACAATGTTATTCTTCAGCTCTAACATCAGCTCATACTGAACAATCCCGCTCTACCACCTCTACCCCCCTCTCCCCCCCCCCCCCCCCCCCCCCCCCCACACACACACACACACACACACTTCCTCCATTTCATTTCACTTGCTTTTTTTTTTTTTTTTTTTTTTTTTAAAGAATTCCAACGGATGACAGCACTCGCAACCTGAGTACTTGAACTTCTCCATACCCGCTATCACAATACGTCCGTCCCGGTGTGGAGTACCGTTTGAGGTCAGTGTCCCGATGAGCAAATGGCTTCCGTTCTCATCTAGAACGTACCGTTTGAGGTCAGTGTCCTGATCAGCAAATGGCTTCCGTTCTCATCTAGAACGTACCGTTTGAGGTCAGTGTCCTGATCAGCAAATGGCTTCTGTTCTGATCTAGATTGGGCTCGATCGCAATTGGAGACTAAGACTGAATTCCCTCCTGTGATTGCTTTCTTGAACAGCATGCAGCGTGTGTGTCTGTGAGTGTGTGTGTGTGTGTGTGTGTGTGTGTGTGTGTGTGTGTGTGTGTGTGTGTGTGTGCGTGCGTGCGTGCGTGCGTGCGTGTGTACGTCCGCGCGGGCGCGCGCGGGCGTCTGTGGGTGTGTGTGTGTGTGTGTGTGTGTGTGTGTGTGTGTGTGTGTGTGTGTGTGTGTGTGTGTGTGTGTGTGTGTGAAGTACTCAGAAGAAAGCTTTCATTGTTTGCCGGCGCACACATCCTGAGCCGCGCGCGCGCGCACACATGCACTTACACACACACACACACACACACACACACACACACACACACACACACACACACAGAATGAAGAGATGGCTCGACCTGCATTTGTTTGTTTGTTTGTCTGTCTGTCTGTCCACAAGAGTACGCAAGAACATTCTGAATGATTTTAGCGAAACTTGGTGAAAAGATGGCGGGTGGCTCATGGACGAAGTCTTCACATTTCGGTGCGGATCCGCATCAAAGGACGGATCCAGGATTTGTTCGACGTTGGTGTGGTGGTCTGCACTCCCCCGAATACCCTTATAGTTGTTAATGTAATGAGGGATGTACATAGCTGCCATTGAAAGCCGATATGCGCTGGGAAGAAGGACGAATGGAACACTTTTTTTTTTCCTACTGGGATACGTTCTCAACAAGTGCACGTCTGCCTGCTTTAAAATAAACATGTTTTATTTCTGATGAAAAGAAGTCATTCGAAAGCAGACTCAAGGTGATAGATTGAGCAGTATGGAGTCTGGATCGAAAAGGTTTGACAAATATACCAGAAATATTCAGGCCATTTCTCATGGCATTCATTAAGTGGAGAGACCTGGGCTGATTGAAGTCTGTTCCGATTGAGATGAACATCATTCAGTTGTGAGTGGTTGACAGGTGGAAGGTCGTAACAGGTTATGATAATGACCAGGGTTAAAATCCTCTTCAGCTGTTGAAAAATACTGATTTTCTCAATCAAGAGACGCAGCACGAGTGAGCATCTCGCTCAGAAAGTTTTAAAACAGATGTTCCTTTGGCAACTGCAAGAAACACGAAAATTGTCTGACAGAAAAAAGAAGAAAAATCAGAGTAAACATTTCAATAAAAAAAAAATATTCCAAGAAGTTAACAA
>JADBJO010005366.1:87500-95000 GCA_016801955.1 Conus betulinus | reverse complement strand
CACACACACACACCTCAGGATAGAATGGTTGGCCAAACATGCCCCCTCACGTGACAAAAAAAAAACGGTTGGTCGATCATCTGTGTCATGATTTCCATCAACACGGCCTGGAGACCATCGAATCTTATCACAGAAACCGCCACAGGTCGTAATGTATCGCTTTCAAACAGGACGATTGGTGGCACGTTCTCTCATTATTTGTAACCGGAAAAGGATGGCCGTTTTTTCTGTCTTCACAAATATCCCGCTTCTGCGCATGTGATGTCCCAGAATGTAAGGGGGTGGGGTGATGGGGGGTAGGATAGAAAAGGGGGGGGGGGGTAGAAAAGGCATTGAGAAAAAGGACGGGAAGGAAAGATGAGAAAAAAGAAATGGGAAACGCAATATGAAACGCAAAAACAATTTCAATTTTTTTTTTTAAAAGGAAGGAAAGAAGTACACAAGGAGGCGGTGGAGGGGGGGGGAGGGAGTTAGAAAGGAAAAATAAACAATAAATGAATGAAGAAATATGGGATGGATTGGGAAAGAATGAAAAAGCACAACACGGAACAGAAAAAAGATACATCTAAAGTGAAATTTAAAAAAAGGCGTTTGAGGAAGATTGGGAGGGAGAAAACAGACACCAAGCAAAGAATGTATGCAAGAATGAATGAACGAGTGAATGAATGAATGAATGAATGAATGAATGAATGAATGAATGAATGAATGAATGAATAAATGAATGAATGAGTAAATGAATGAATGGAGAGATGATGAGAGAAAGAGAAACTTAGGTTTATTTATGATTGTCCAGATAAAACAAAACTGCGAAGGTATTGCTGAAGTGACTTTGCTGATGTCCACGTCAGGATCAACTCACCAAGATCATCTCTGCGCTCACAACCACATGTTCACACTCCTGCACCCACCAAACAATCCTCATACCGTTGGAACAGGTGTCGCGGATTCGCTTCTCGTCTAACGCGACTGAGAACTGCAAAACGAAGTTTCTAGTTTACTTACAGTATCCACATGAAAAATTCCAAGGCACAAAAACGATAACAGAAACACAAGAGATCAGTACTATCTAGGTCCGGGTCGAACGCTGTAATAGGCTTTTGTTACCAAAATTTAAAAGTGAAGGGGTTAGTAACCGCCAAAGACACATCGTACTGGACAAAACACAATGCATTTCGACCTCTCGGGTCTTCTTCAGGACAAAACAATAACATTTAGGACATTAAAAACGAAACACGAGAAACCACTTGTTTTCTCATATTCGGCACAAAATCAAACTCGATTTGTTGTTACCAGGCCATGTTTCTACTCATATACACGCTAGCACACCATGCCTCAGTTTTGTCCTTGTTCCACCAACAACTCACTACAGGGTCATTTGCGGACTGCCTCATTTGTCTCTAGACAGGCAGCAGGTAATGCTGAGGCTTTGGATCTTCTGGCATCAGGATCAGGACTGGAGTGCTTGGACGTCTTCTTGGAGCGTTCTTGAATAAAACTTCTGCCTCTCTTTCCTCACCATGGGTTTATGACATGGGTTCTCTCTCTCTCTCTCTCTCTCTCCTCTCTCTCTCTCTCTCTCTCTCTCTCTTCTCTGTGTCTGTCCTCCTCTGTCTCTCTCTCTGTCTCTGTCTCTGTCTCTCTCTCTCTCTCTCTCTCTCTCTCTCTCTCTCTCTCTCTCTCTCTGTTGGAGACTTACTCTCACCTCAGTCAGCCTATTCGATTCGTCCTCCTCCTCCATGTTTCTCTCACGTCTCTCTGGACTCATTTGTCTTGTCTTTCCTAGCGGCTAGTTTATTGGGGGGGATTTTCACGAAGAACTTCCATTGGGCTAGGTCCATCTCCACAGTGAACCGCTCTTACGTCATGTTCACCGTAACTGTGAATCTCTCTTAAAAACTCCGTTCTTCCATACACTAACAGTCACGTAGATTTTCTGTTTAATAACCAAATAGACAACTCCTTCTCGTCTATATTAGGAGCAACTTTTAAGGTCATTTTAGCACAGTCATTATCCTCCAGAAAGCTACTTCCACTTCATCAACATGCGTTCTAACCAACCTGACGATAAGGAAATCCTAAATGAGGCAGGGAACAGCAAACAACCAACAACGAGCAAGTAGGGCAACTCTTGCTCTCGCGATGAAATAAACACACACGCCCCCACCTCCAAACGAATGCTGCCCACAACAACACCAAATCGCCCAGCAGAACTGACAATACAGAGAACAAGGAGACATTGCCAAAAAAAAAGACACTCCAAGCTTGCCCATATATCCCATATCTGAAGATCTACACTGCAACAGCTGGAGAAATACACAAACACAATTGAACGTATATTCAACACTGGCACAGCCTTTTCGATCTTGAGTATAGTCAACAACAGAACAGTCAAACAATGTGGGACAACCTGACAGTGGCATCAGCTCAGTATCTTACAGCAATACTAGCTTGAATTAAGAAAAGACTCTTTTGAGTGGATGCCCATAGAGTCTGATCTGCCCCCATCTATGTTGACCAGTCTTCAACAGACTTCCATTGTTCGTTCTTCGTTTTCATTGTCCTGAATGTTGTTTTTCTTGCCTGAAGAAGACCTAACTAGTCGTGTTTTGTCTTGTTGTGACTTGTTTGTCCTTGTTTTGGGTGGGCTCATTAAGAATTGTTCTCACAATGTGTTTCTATTTCCGCCTGCATTCACCTCACCTTGAAACTTTCAACAAACTTTGTGAGGACCACACTTGGTGCACCGCGGTCCGAGCGAATCATTTATCAGCTTTTTGACTGTTAAAGTTTCAAACGCAGGAATTCTATCTGTTTGTGTTGACCACTGTCACCTGGCAGTAATTGGCCAATAGCTTCGACCTCCGTCACGCAGCCCAAAGGTCTGGGCTATTGAGGACCCTCATACTTTTTCTCCTAATTTGTCAATTATCCAGTCATCATCTCACAATCTAAACCATCGTCTTAAATAAATGTTAGCGAACCGCTAAGAGAAACGTGGACAAATGAGTCACAAGACAAAACACGACGCGTTTCGACCTCTTAGGTCTTCTTCAGGCAAGACACAAACAAATAGGACAATGAAAATGAATGAGTTATCACTTAGCTTTGATCTCTTCAGCGATCCTCGTTTTCATTCAACGCCTACCTTGCGCTGAAGAGATCAAGCTAAGTGACAAACTCGTTCATTTTCCTGTTTGTTTGTGTCTTGACTGGAAAAAAGACCTAAGAGGTCGAAACGCGTCATGTTTTGTCTTGTGACTCGTTTGTCCACGTTTCTCTTGGCGGTTTGCTAACATTTTTTCAGATTTGTTTAGATTTCCGCCTGCAGTCGTCTCGCTTCGCAACTAAATCATCATCATTTAAAGCCCTCAAAGCATTCAGAGAGGAGTTTCATTCCTTGACGATGATGCTGAGAAGAACATGTCACAGACATTAAGCACAGCCGTTTCTGAGAGTTTTTGTGTGTCACTTTTTCTCCATTTCAATGGCTTCTCTCTATTTCTTTTTTCTTCACGGGTGTCGGAAATATTTTGGAGATTCTCTCTCTCTCTCTCTCTCTCTCTCTCTCTCTCTCTCACTCTCTCTCACTCACCACACACACACACACACACACACACACACACACACACACACACACACACACACACACACACACACAGAGAAACAACGATGGACACTCCGGCGTCGTCATAAAAATCCTATTTCCTCTTCAGGGAGGTCCCCAAATGTGTAAGGCTGCAGGTATGGATGGGTGGGAGGACGAGGGAAGGAAGAGAAATGATGGAGGGAGGGATGAGATGAAGGTGGATGGGGAAAGGGAGGGGGAAAGAAACACACCACAAAACTGAAAACAGTGTGGTTTCTATATTTAAAAAAAAATAAAATAAAAAGACAGAAACGAAAGAAGTATGCAGGGAAGGAAAACATAAAAAAGAGTAAGAGGACGAGCAATGATTAAATGAACAAATATATGAAAAAAGGCATGGAAGAAAGGAAGATAGAAACAAAGAGTAAAAGTATGAGCAATTAACTAATCAACAAATGCACGAAAAAAAGCTTGCAAGAGAGGAAGATAAAAACGAAGAATGAAATGATGAGCTATGAATTCATGAACAAATGCAAGAAAAAAAAGCTTGCACAGAGAAGACAGAAACGAAGAGTAAAAGAATGAACATTAGATAAATGAAACAAATTTTTACCACAAAAAAAGAAAAAAGAAAGAAAAAAGAAACAAAAAAAAAGAAAAGGATTCAAGGATTCATGTTGGTGGTGAAAAATGATGTCATAGACATTGCCGTCGCCATTTCCAAACGTTTGCTCGTTTTCTTTTTCCTGCTCCTCCCCCCCCTCCCTCTCCCTCAACCTCCCCCCCCCCCCCCCCCCCCCCCCCCGCCCCCCCTGTCATCATCATTTCAAAGGTTTCTGTGTGCTTCTTTTTCTATGCGAGTAGAACAGAAATATACCTGAGGTTTTATTGTTCTCTCTCTCTCTCTCTCTCTCTCTCTCTCTCTCTCTCTCTCTCTCTCTCTCTCTCTCGTAAAAGAAAAATGGTTGGCAGATGACGTCTGTCATGATTTCCATCACCACAACCCGCTGCTTCGGACCTCAAAGAAAGCATGGCTGACCAATTGTTTTTGTCACGATTTCCATCAGCACAATTCTCTCTTTCATACATTATAGAAAACATGGCTGGCCAATCATTTTCACAGCACAACTCGCTACATCGTCCATTACAGACAACGTGGCTGACTGATCATTTTCGTAGCACAACTCTGCTTTGTCCCTTACAGACAACATGGCTGACCGATCATTTTTACAGCACAACTTGCTTCGTCCATTACAGACAGTATGGCCGACTGGCCATTTTCACAGCACAACTCGCTGCATCGTACATTACAGAAAGCATGGCTGACTGATCATTTTTGTAATGATTTCCATCAGAACAATTCTCCCTTCAATCTCTCACGGAAAGCATGGCTGACCAATCATTGGTGACAAATTCGTTCATTTTCATTGTCCTATTTGCTTGTGTCTTGCCTGAAGAAGACTTAAGAGGTCGAAACGCGTCGTGTTTTGTCTTGTGACTCGGTTGTCCACGTTTCTCTTGGCGGTTCGCTAACATGTATTTAAGATTCATTACAGACAGCATGGCTGACTGATCATTTTCACAGCACAACTCACTGTGTGTCCATTACACACAGCATGGCTGGCTGATAATTCTTGTCACGATTTCCATCAGAACAATTCTCCCTTCAGTCCCTCACAGAAAGCATGGCTGACCAATCATTTTTGTCACGATTTCCATCAGAACAATTCTTTCAGTCCCTCACAGAAAACATGGCTGACCAATCATTTTTGTCACGATTTCCATCAGAACAATTCTCCCTTCAGTCCCGTCACAGAAAATATGGCTGACCAATCATTTTGTCACGATTTCCATCAGAACAATTCTCCCTTCAGCCCATCACAGAAAACATGGCTGACCAATCATTTTTGTCACGATTTCCATCAGAACAATTCTCCCTTCAGCCCATCACAGAAAACATGGCTGACCCAATCATTTTTGTCACGATTTCCATCAGAACAATTCTCTTTCAATCCCTCACAGAAAACATGGCTGACCCATCATTTTGTCGCGATGTCCATCAGAACAATTCTCCCTTCAATCTCTCATAGAAAGTATGGCTGACCAATCATTTTTGTAATGATTTCCATCACCACAACTCGCTGCTTGACATCTCACAGAAAAGCATGGCTGACCGATCATTCTTGTTATGGTTTCCATCACCATGCCCCAGGGCATGATGTAATCCCCACACTGACAATCCCACAGGTGGCCCTGTATCCTTGTCAACCAGGATGATTAGTGGCACGTTTTCCCCTCACCTGTAATTGGGGGAGAACGAGAGATAGATAGATGCCCGGTAGGCTTTCACATAATCCTATTTCCGCGAAAGTGAGGTCCCAAAAAAATGTGTAGGGGGTGAGGAGACGGGGGTAGGGGAGGGGAGGGGGTGGGGGGGGAAGAGGGAGGGAAGAGGAGGGGGATTGCGAAATAGGAGGGGGGGAAGAGAGCGAGAGAGGGAGAAGAGAGAGAGAGAGAGAGAGAGAGAGAGAGAGAGAGAGAGAGAGAGAGAGAGAGAGAGCAGCACAAAATTACAAAATGGAAAAAAAAAAATCTTTGAGGAAAAAATGAAAAAAAAAAAACCAATAAAAGAAGCACACGATGAATGATAATAGACAAGAAGAATAAAAGAAGGGATATTGAATGAATAGATTAACTCATTCATTAATTCTTAATTAATTATGTTTTAGTTAAGTGATTGAATAATTAATTAATTAATTAATTAATTAATTGGTTGTTTGATTATCTAATTAATGAGAAATAAGAGCACGTGTCGTTAACACGACAATAACGTCATAACGATCTTTTCCGACCATTTTGTGCGTTTTCATTCCATTTAAATGGTTTCTTTGTTGTTTTCTCTTTCTCTGTATCAAAAATATTCCTCTCTCTCTCTCTCTCTCTCTCTCTCTCTCTCTCTCTCTCTCTCTCTCTCTCTGTATGTGTGTGTGTGTGTGTGCATGTCTCCCCCCCCCCGGCCCCCCCCCCCCCCCCCCTCCACTTAAAAAAAGATCGGTGGACGATCATTTCTGTCACGATTTTCATTAGCGCAACCTGTGAGCCGTTGAATCCCCATGTTGACATTGCAACAGATCATAATGTAACATTCACAAACAGGGTGATTATTGGCACGTTCTGAGATCACTTGTAATTGGAATTGTATTTCACACACACAAAAAAAATGTCATTTGTGCTCCGACGAAGTCCAAAAAAAGTGGGAGGGGAAGGGAAGGAGGGAAAATGGAGGAGGGAGAGGGAATATTGGGGGGGGGGGGGGGGGTGAAGGTGGGATAGACAAGGTGTAGATGGCTCTTAAGGGAGAGGAAGGAACGGATTTGGAAAACGGAAGAGAGGGGGTGGGAACACAGCAAAGAAACGCACATACAAACGCGCGCGCGCGGGCACACACACACACACACACACACACACACACACACACACACACACACACATGTTTGAAGTTAAAAAAAAAAAAAGAAAAGAAAAGAAAAGAAGGATACACGGGTGGGGAAGATTGAATTGAAACTTAAACATTGAATATATAAAGGAAAGTGGGATTAAATAGAGGAATAAAAAAAAAAACTACTTGAAAAAGATGTGTTTGAAATGATTTTTATTAAAGAAGGAAAAAAGCATGCAATTGAGGAGGACTGGAAGAAAAGAAGAAATAAACCAAAAAAAGAAATGAATGAACGAATGAATGAATGAATGCGAGAGAAAACGTGAAAAATGGTAAGCTTCGTTCATTACGCTGATACAAAAATAACCTCACAGACATTAAAATGGCTGGGGTTTTTTTGCAACGTCTATACACTTCTTTTTCCGTTTGAATACTTTCAGTATATTTTCTTTGTGATCAAGTATCAAGAAACATT
>JADBJO010005366.1:72500-82500 GCA_016801955.1 Conus betulinus | reverse complement strand
AGACCTAACTCTCACCACCCCACCAGAACAACTCATTAATTCCCACCACGAGAACTCTCTCTCACATCACCGTTCCCCTCCCCTCCGTCCTTCTTTCTCTAGACTTTAGATTTTCTCTCATAGATCATTCCAGCACACTCTTTTCCCCTTCTCCTCTTCTCCCTTTGCTTCTCCTTCTCGTTTTTTCTTCCTAATCACACACTCCCTTTTTTTCTTAACATCTCTTATTATTTTTTCCTCCTTTCTTTCCTTCCTTCTTTTTCTAGTGGGCGCCTTTTACCCCCCCCCCCCCCAGGTTCTATTTCGTTCCCTACCCGTCTCCTTTCCCTCCCTCCTCTCTTTTTTTTTCTTTTTTTTTTTTTTTTTTTCTTCACGCTACTTCACACCAACTTCTACTCCCATCCTACCACTCACCCATTCTTACCCCTCTACACACCCCCTTTTGTACGTCCTTTATACCCCAGACATTATCTCTCCTCCATTCACGTCTCCACATCCTCACGACCTACCCACCCACTCACTTTCTGTCGCCTTCCACCTCCACCCCACCCCGCCTCCCCCCCCCTTTCTCATTTCACCTCTCTCCCCTTCCAATATCCACCCACTCCCCACACCTCCTATCCTCGCTTCCGACCTACACTAATTCCCTTCCACCCTCTCGCCCTCCTCCCTCCTGTTCTACACAATCCTCCCTCCTTTTAGACCCCACCCTCCTCCCCCTCACCCCCACCCTTTCAAGTTAATTCTCTCTCTTTCCCTCCTCATTCCCCATCCTACTGATTTCATCGTTCTCCCTCACCCACAAGCAACTTCAACACCACTTCCTCCGAATCACTCACCCACCCCACCCCACACCCCTCTCCCCCCCCCCGGCCCCCCCCACTCCAGCCCCCCCCCCCACCCCACCCGCCCCACCCCCCCACACCACAACCCTTCCCTAGTCCCCAGCTCCACCCTCCTCCCACACCCTCCCCCCATACATACCTTATCACTCTAACACTTCATCTACCTTCATTCCGTATAGCTCGTAAAGCCCACACTCCCTTACGTCCCCATTCTTTTACACTTACTTCCCTATTCAGATTTCTTGCTACCCCCTTTCCATACCTTCCCCCATACTACCTTCCTTGCTCTCCCAGCTCCATATGAGTCAGCAGGAACTCTTTAACAACAACACCTTTCCCAGCGACCATATCTTTTATTTTCCCCTTGCGATCTATCGAGTGCTTTGACAGGGGAGAAGTCCTTTATATTTAATTCCCTCACAGTCATTGTTCACCCTACGTCATATGCCTTAGGTATTCTCTCAAGACTAACGAGAGCGTTGCTTTCTGGACGTTAGATTGCTTTCACAGCCTCACCCCTCTGAGTGTACCTCCAGCGAACTTTTACTTGAGGTTTCTTACGTTTTTTGACTTTTTAGATCTATCAGTCTTCTCTAGACCACCCTCCAGCAAGTCGCCAAGACCCAACCCCCGCCAGCCTCCGCCTACGCGACCCCTCATGAACCCGAGACGACCTAAGGCTCCGTTGCGCGCGGAGGCAGGGAGAGCTTTCTACGCTCCTAAATCCCTCTTCCCTTCTCCTCTTGTGCTAGATGATCCATGCGTCTTCTTCTCTTACCCAGAGAGCCCAAAGTAGAAGAGAGTGCGGGTTTCACCTCCGGCTCCACTTTCTACTATCCTTCCTCCACTATGGCGTCTTCTTCTTCTCCCTCCGAATCAACAGCTTCTTCCTCTCTTCTCAAGAGGGTAGAGACCGGAATCATCAACCCTCTCCTCCTACAATCCTCCTTCTCTTACACTCTGCCGTCAATTCTTCTTCTTATTCTTATCGAACCAGCCAAACCACACTTCTTCATTCATTCTTCTCTCCCGCCTCATCTTTTCTTGGTTTTGGTTGTAATCTTCCTTCTTATATGGACCTGCAAAAATGGCCCATTATTTTATGACTTCCCAGGATGGTGATCCATTCTTTTGGTTCATCGTCTTGTGATTATTTTCCAGCTGTTTTCTCTCTTTCTGCCCAATTCCTGTCTTCTCGCTTTCTTTCTCGTTTTCTTTCATACCACTGTTCGTATTTTAAGTTATATCTTAGTTTCTAACTATAACTGTATATTCTGCTTTGTGTTGTCCATATTCCCCCTTCTTCCTCTTTCGTCTTTCTATGGTTTGTCTTTCCTTATCTACTAATATTCTATGCACCATATTCCACCCAATACCACCCCCACTCCGTTGTTTCTGACTTTTCTTTTCTTTCTTACTTCTTTCTGTCTTCTTTCCTTTCTTCTTCTTCCTCTTATTCTTCTTTCTTCCCATCTTATTCTTTTTATCCTTCTTCTTCTTCTTTTTCTCTTTTCTTCCTTCTTCTTATTCTTCTTTCTTCTTTCTTATCTTTTTATTGCTTAGTCTTCTTCTCTTCTTCTTCTTCTTCTTCTTCGTGCTTATCTTCGTCTCTTTATTCTCTCTTCTTCTTTCTTCTTCTCTTATCTTGTTCTTCGCTTTTCTTCTTCTTCTTTTCTTCTTCTTTCTTCTTTTTTATTCTCCTCCCTCTTTCTCTTCCCTCCCTCTGCCTCCTCTCCGTATTCCCCCTCCTTTTCCATTCCTTCTTTCTCTTCTTCGTCTTTCTCTTTTACCATTCCCGCTCGCTTCTGATTTGTTTCTGCTTCTTTTCCCATTTCCTTCTTCTCTCCCTTCTAACTCCTCCCTCCTTCCACTTTTTTTTCTCTTTTCAAGTTTTTTTTTGTTCTTTCTTTCTTTTCAATATATTCAATGCAGCTAGGAACCCTAGTTGCATCTGTGTGGGTCAGGGGTCCCTTTTTGGAAATGGCTGTGGCAAACAGAGCAGAGGGCTGGAGACGGGAGAGGGCTGCTGGGCCTGTTTGCATTCCTACCTACAATGCCCTGGCCGAAGAAAACACGGATCCCTGTCTGTTTGATATCGTTCCTTCGCTAGTCGTGTGGAATGAGAGGGTTGAACAGGGGAGGACAACATCTCTGTCTGTCTGTCGTTTCGGTCTGTCTGTCTGTCTGTCTTTTTCTCTCTCTCTCGTTCTTTCTTTACATCTCTTCTCTCTCTAACTCTCTCTATATCCCTTCTCTCTCTCTCTCTCTATTGCCCTTCTATCTCTCTCTCTCTCTCTCTCTCTCTCTCTCTCTCATTTATTTCTCTTGGCTGACTCGCTTTAATCTCTCTCTCTCCTCATCTTACTTTCTCTCTCTCTCTCCTCAATCTCTCTCTCTCTCTCTCTCTCTCTCTCTCTCTCTCTCTCACCATACTCTCTTTGTCTGTCTGTATAATCTGTTCTCTCTCTCTCTCTTCTCTCTCTCTCTCTCTCTCTCTCATCGTCTCTCTCTCTCTCCTCTGCCTTTCTCTCTCTCTCTCTCTCTCTCTCTCTCTCTCTCATTCCAACTCTCTTGGTCTCTCTGCTCTCTCTCTCTCTGTCTCTCTCTCTCTCGCTCTCTCTCTCTCTCTCTCTCTCTCTCTCTCTCTCTCTCTCTCTCTCTCTCTCTCTCGTATTGTATGTCTCTCTGTTTTATTTTTGGGGATTTTTGTGGTGTTGCATGTTTTCATCATGATTAGATGGTTTCCTTTTTTTTTAATCAGTGCCATTTCTGTAGAGGGCAAAGAATAGATGAGCAAAATGCTTACGTCTGCTTATCTATCATCTGCAAAAATTTAGAATTTTCTCTTGCCTTGTGTAGTCACCCCCCCCCCCCCCCATCCCTCCCCGCTCCTCTCGCTCAGACTCTGCTCTCTGTCTGTCTGTCTGTCTGTCTGGTTTCTCTTTCTCTCTCTGTCTCTCTAACTCTCTCTCTCTCTCTCTCCTCTCTCTCTCTCTGTCTTACTCTCCTTCTCACTCTATCTCTTTCTCTCTGTCTCAACTCACTCACTCACTCTTTCTCTCGCTCTCGCTCTCTCAGCCTCTGTCCTCCTGTCTGTCTATCAGTCTGTCTGTCTCTGTCTCCTCTCTCTCTCTCTCTCTCTGTCTCTCTCTCTGTCTGTCTGTCTTGTCTAGTCTTCTCTCTCTCTCTTCTCTCTCTCTCTCTCTCTCTCTCTCTCTCTCTCTCTCTCTCTCTCTCTCTCCCTCTCTGTGGCGCATACGCGAGCCTGTGCGCTTACCTCTTTGTCCAGATGACTTGATATCTCAAAACTTCAAAGCTGTCTGTTGGAGTGCTTTAAGGATCTCGACTTTTAGGTTGTAGAATAATTACACATAACGATTCATTTATCTAAGTTTCTGTTGTACTTAAAAAAAAGAGTTCTCACGTTCTTTCTGCCTCTCTTGAGCAAATGACGGATTAGCTGACAATATTTCAACACGTGTTCAAGGAAGAACGTCAGCGGTCCAACGGCAACAGAGTAAATTTACGCTGTGGCGTCAATAACCTGGATCTTAACAAAACCCATGCCCACACATCATACACACACGTATGTATTCACTACACACAAAAATAAAAAAAACATGGGTAGGCACTCAAGGTCTGACCAACGCGTTGGGCTAATGCGTAGGTCAGACTTCCGCTGAGTCGTAGCCACGAGACCCTCTTCTTCAATTCTCTCAACTTAGTTGTTAATTCATGTATCCATCAGCTTCAAAATCATGCCCAGTGTGGTCTCAAAACTTAGCGGACGTGGTGTAGCGTAGATGGACTAGTCCGCACGCAGTGACGCGTGCTTGACAAAACTGAAAACTGAAACTAACAAAACCCAAACGTTGATGTGCATTGTGAAAACATAAAACCCAAGCAAAAAAATAAGCAAGAAAATCAGCCATCACCAGTCTTACTTGAAGGACAAAAAATTTTTAAACGAACACTGACAACCATCAATATGTTTTTTTGGGGGGAAAAAAAATGTCCACCCTCAAAGAATTCTTCAAATGCAAAACGTCTGTCCAGCATAAAAGCCAACTTCCACAAAATGCATTGACCACCGCCATTTCTGCCAGTTCTGTCAATCATTTCTTCCAAGTGCGAGCGATTATGGATTAGGGACCACAACTCCGTTCCACATTATCCTTTATAAAAGAGAGGAGAAAAACACAACAGGAGGCAATGAGATTGATCTCCGGAACCAAGACCGAAGCAATATGGCACCTGATTGGCCCTCCGCCAGACACACGCTTCAATCTGAGACAACATACTTTAGAAGTTTTCCTATCATCTCTGATACACCATGACATGTAAAAAAAAAAAAGTCTGTAACAGTAACAGTATTCAGCAGACTGTACAAAACCCGTAAAAACGTTGTAATTTTCGGGAGTGCCGTGCACTAGATGCTAAGGTTATGACATTTTTCGTGCATAGGCTATATTTTGATGCGATAAACACGTAAGCTTCCTTTCTTCCATTTGCACGAATATCAAGCATGAAAAATTAACATTTGTCATATTTCTCTAGGAGAAGGCTGCATTAACATTCTTTATGGTAGATAGTGACAAAAACATTATTTTGGAGGGGCACATATGGGTGAAAACTTAATTACATCAGCCTTTGGGGAAAAAAAACAAACACAGATCGTATCAGAGGCACTCTTCCCAAAGAAGTAAAGAACAATTATATGGCCACAGTGCTTCTGTCATCCAAGTGAAGAGCAATATGTAAAAGAGAATACAACTCTTTACGTGTGGAGTGCTGCAAAACGTCTCAACAAATGGAAATATAATGATTGTAACCCACCAACAATAAAAGATTTACGTCACGCTAATCCATCGAATTCGGTAAGCATTCGATCCATAAAACATGAAGAAAACAGCAACAACTGCTACGTTGCGGGGGAACATTCAGGTTGAAAATTGTGACAATGGTAATTTTGCACGAAGAATGGGGCAACTTATACATTCTTCGTCCTCACTGGTTTGTGTTAAATAAAAGAATTGAAAAAGCAAGTCGTGACATAAGCTGAAGGCGTAACACAGCATGTCGGTCAGTTACTGGGCCACAAATTAAAGATTTGGGGAGGAAAAATTCCACAAGTGCACCTTGCTGAAATTTCGCTCCACTGGTGCTTGAACATCCTTCCTAGAATAGCCAGAGGGCGAAGGAGATGCTGAAGTAAGATAGAAAAAAAAAATGGGCGAAAAAAGGAGGAGGAAGAGGAGGACGAGGGGAGGAGGAAAAGACGGAAGAGGATAAAGCTCAGCTAATTTTGGTGATGGGACCTCAGGCATGAATCGGAGAAATAGCGAAAGAAAATCGATGTTTCAGAAGAATTAAACCCTGAAGAGAGAGAGAGAGAGAGAGAGAGATGAGGAGATGAGAGACGAGAGAGAGGAGAGAGAGAGAGAGGACGAGAGACAGAGCAGAGACAGAGAGAGGACAGACAGACAGAGAGAGAGAGAGAGACAGGACAGAGAGAGGGAGAGCGAGAGAGGAGAGAGAGAGAGAAGGGGAGAGGCAGGAGACATTTTGGAGACAAATTAGCGAAAATGCGATTTTGATGTTGAAGTTGTGACGGGCACATTCGATGCTCTCTTACCAATCACATCCTGCACTCTTCTAGAGCTCTTCGAATTTTCCGAGAGCAGACACAGAATGTAGCAACCTTTCCCGGTGTTGTCATGCTAAAAAACCAATGTGATGTTTTGTCTGATTACAGGCTTAAAAGTCATCATGATATGGGGTTAGAGCTGGTTTTAGACAGGCGTATTCAAGAAGACAAAGAGAGAGAGAGAGAGAGAGAGAGAGAGGAGAGAGAGAGAGAGAGAAGGAGAGCGGAGAGGAGAGAGAGAGAGAGAGAGAGAGAGGAGAGAGAGAGGGAGAGGGGAGAAAGGGGTAGAGGGGCGAGCGACAGTGAGAGAGAGAGAGGGAGAGAAAGAAAACCTCGTCAAGCACAACGTTATATTTTCTCACTGTTGTAGAGTGTGGCTGATAGTCGGCTGGTCGAAATCCTTCAGAACCATTTCTCTGGCTCCTCCACAGACTGGTGATTTGCGGGGATCATAAAGGTGTCCTGTCTGAGCCTCAAAAGAACTAATATCTCGGGAAAGAAATAATCATTTTCCACGAAAACAGCTAATTATCACGGGAAAAAAAGGTTATGACTAGCGAAAACAGCAACTCATTGCAGAAAAAACTGTTGTTTTATGAGCACAAAATTGCTTTGTACTAAAAACGGTTATCTTCTTCCTGTGATTAACTGTTTCATGGAAAAAAACTTCCACACACACCCCCCACCCCCACCCCCCTGATAGTTACCTGTTTTCAAAAGAAAAAAAAAGTGTTTTTCGTGTGTGGATGATCAACGCTTTTCGCTGGATGATTAGCTCTTTTTTTTTAACAGGAGAGATAATTGTGGATAATTCGCTGTTATCCAGGGATACTACCTATTTTCCAGGATAATGCGGTCTTTGAGAGGGGAGAGGGGAGAGGGGCTTTTTCCCTTCATAATGAGCTGCTTTCTTCAAGAAGTCATTGTTTTTCAGAGATAATGAGGGGGTTTTTTTTTTTGTTTGTTTTTTTAGTTAGAATAAGCAAATGTTGCTTACACAAATGGACCAACTTTGACGGGGAAATAGCCGTTTTCGGTGGATTCTGTTCAGCTTTTTTTTTTCCCCTGGATAATGAGCTCACCTCATCACCAGTATTTCCCATTAGAAATGGGACCCGCGCGTCAGCCCAGCCCACCTGTTTCCCTTGGTGAATGCAGTTTAATGGCACACACAATGTTCCCAGATGTCCGACAGTGCCCCCTTTTTGTATTTATTTTGTTCGTTAATTTACTTATTTTAGGGAAGAGATCAAGAAAAACTGGTCCTCTGGAGAGTTCCATGATCGTTGTATCAGAGTGAAAAAAAAAATCCTATCTTTCAGAAAATAGGATGGGTTTATGTTCGATTCTGTTTAAAGGCATCACAGCAACCATATGACCGTAATTGTATTTCATGAGCAATTTGAGATTTTTTTTTTTTTTCATAAGCATGAATGATGCGGTTTGAACCAAGTTCTATGTGCAGATAAAGCTGTAAGTTCGCGATCTACACACACACACACACACACACACACACACACACACACACACACACACACACACACACACACACACACACAAAACACACACACACACACAGAGTAACACTAACACACACACACACACACACACACACACACACACACACACACACACACACACACACACACACACACACACACCACACATGTGCATAGCTTCCGTCCAACGTTTGATTTCATACAAAAAAAAAAAAACAACTTCCAGACGATGAACAGAAAAACGACGAGAAACGACTATTTGTCTCCCGTCAGAAGGGGAAACAACTCAAGCAACAGTTCATCATTCAAGGGCTCTCCACCCACCCACCCGTACTGCCTACCCTTCCCTCTCTCGTCCCTACCCCTTACCCCCTTACCCCTCCCTCAAAAGTTCCCCTCCCTCTTCTCTCACACGGTCCTCGTGGGTCGCTCCAGGTCCAGTGATAATGACCCCATGCGAGAAGGTCCCAGTATAAGGTTGGTCCACTAACAATGACCCCATGCGTGAAGAAGGTCACAGTACAAGGTTGGTGCACTAACAATAACCCCATGTGTGAAGGTCCCAGTACAAGGTTGGTCCACTAACAATAACCCCATGTGTGAAGGTCACAGTACAAGGTTGGTCCACTGACAATAAACCCCATGTGTGAAGGTCACAGTACAAGGTTGGTCCACTGGTCCAATAACCCCATGTGTGAAGGTCACAGTACAAGGTTGGTCCACTAACAATAACCCCATGTGTGAAGGTCCCAGTACAAGGTTGGTCCATGACAATGACCCCATGTGTGAAGGTCACAGTACAAGGTTGGTCCACTGACAATGACCCCATGTGTGAAGGTCACAGTACAAGGTTGGTCCACTGACAATGACCCCATGTGTGAAGGTCACAGTACAAGGTGTTGGTCCACTGACGATGACCCCATGTGTGAAGGTCACAGTACAAGGTTGGTCCACTGACAATGACCCCATGTGTGAAGGTCACAGTACAAGGTTCCAGTCCAATGACCCCTTGTGACACAGTACAATGACAATGACCCCATGTGTGAAGGTCACAGTACAAGGTTGGTCCACTGACAATGACCCCATGTGTGAAGGTCACAGTACAGGTGGTCCACTGACAATGACCCCATGTGTGAAGGTCACAGTACAAGGTTGGTCCAGAGACAATGACCCCTTGTGTGAAGGTCACAGTACAAGGTTGGTCCATTGACAATGACCCCTTGTGTGAAGGTCACAGTACAAGGTTGGTCCACTAACAATGACCCCAAGGTGTGAAGGTCACATGTAAAACAGTACAAGGTTGGTCCACTGACAATGACCCCATGTGTGAAGGTCACAATACAAAAGGTTGGTCCACTGACAATGACCCCATGTGGGAAGGTCACAGTACAAGGTTGGTCCACTGACAATGATCCCTTGTGTGAAGGTCACAGTACAAGGTTGGCCCACTGACAACGACCCCATGTGTGAAGGTCACAGTACAAGGTTTGTGCTTAAATGTCATACCTTTGAAACTCCAGGGAGGTTTTGGGGTTGGGGGATGAAGAGTGACTGACTGCAGAGAGACCGGGAGCGAGAACCTTTGAGAGAGAGAGAGAGAGAAGAGGGAGAGAGAGGACCGAGAGAGAGAGAGAGGCGAGAGAGGAGAGAGAGAGAGAGAGAGAGTAGAGAGACAGACAGAGACAGACCGACAGTCGACAGGCAGACAAACAGACAGATAGACAGGTAGGCAGACAGACAAAACACAGACAGGCAGACAGACAAGCAGACAGAGACTGAGAAAGAGAGACGGACAGACAGATACAGACAAAAAGGCAGATAGGAAGACAGACAGAGATACACAGAGACACAGAGAAAAGGAGAGAGAGGGGGGACAGAGAGAGAGAGAGACCAGAGACAAACAAACAGAAAGTGAGACAGACATTCAGACAGCAGGCAAAGACAGACAAAACGACATACAAGCAGACCCACAGATACACAAAGACACAAAATAAGAGAGAGAGAGAGAG
>JADBJO010005366.1:62500-67500 GCA_016801955.1 Conus betulinus | reverse complement strand
TCCCCTCCCCTCCCGCACTGCCCCTGCGCCCCTTTCTGTTCTTTTCTCCCCTTTCATCACATGTGCATGCATAGCACCACAATTCCAAATCACCCTCTTACCAAATGTATTTCAGGACAACGTGGAACGAAAGAAGAAAAAAACAAATCCGATGATGATATCCAGCTTATTTTTCACAGGACTAAAAGTCCTTCTTTTCAGGAAAAAAAAAGGGGGAGATAATACTGAAATACTTCTAAAAGGTGTAAAAACAGATACACATATTTTGCACACGAATTACAAACAAAACTTTCCTTTGACACGAAATCTCTAGTATGTTGTTACAAAGCAAAATTAAGATATATGACATTTTGAAAACCAGAAAGAGTTCCTATTTGATAGCCGGCATTACGGAAGATCTCCCTCCCCCCCCCCCCCCCCCCCTCTCCCTCCGCCTCCTCAGTTTCTTTCTCCTTGCTGCTTTCTCTCTCTTCCCTTTCTCCTGTTCTTTGCTTCCTCCCCACTCCACCCTACCCACTGACCTACTCTCCCTCCCTTAATTTCCTTCTCCGGTCCGCATCCCCCATTACCCATTCCACACACCAGTGCCACAACTGAGAAAATATTTTCTTTGTCAGTGTCAGTCTTCCTGTCACTGTCTCTGTCTGTCTGCCCGTCTGTCCGTCTGTCCGTCTATCTATCTGTCTGTCTGTCTGTCTGTCTGTCTGTCTGTATGTCTGTATGTATGTATGTATGTATGTCTCTCTCATCTCTCTCTCTCTCTCTCTCTCTCTCTCTCTCCTCGTCAATGTCAGTCTCTCTGTCACTGTCTCTGTTTGTCTGTTTGTTTGTCTGTCTGTCTGTCTGTCTGTCTGTCTGTTTGTCTGTCTGTATGTATGTATGTATGTATGTATGCACGTATGTATGCATCTCTCTCTCTCTCTCTCTCTCTCTCTCTCTCTCTCTCTCTCTCTCTTTCCTCATCAATGTCAGTCTCCCTGTCACTCTCTCTCTCTCTTTTCTCTCTCTCTCTCTCTCTCTCTCTCTCTCTCTCTCTCTCTCTCTCTCTCTCCTTTTTCTTGGATCCATTCTTATTCCATCTCTAACCCCCCCCCCCCCGCATTCCTTCCAGATTGCAAACGTCCTTGATGCTAACGGCTGTAGATCTCCTATGCTTAATCGCCAGTGTGCATGGATACGATCAACATCCCGTGTGTTCTGACCCTGCTGTGGCTGTACAAACAAGAAGTCACGAAAGTCTTCATGCGTGAGCATTAAAGGCCAATCAGTGTGAACGCTCCATCTGACTGCCCTCTTCCACTTACATATGCCAATACAGAAACCGTCTGCCAGTCACAACGAGCTCAGACTCCATGCAAAGAAGTGAGCAAGTCACGCATGGATGACTACTGTTTGACCCATTTCGGATGAGTGCACAGGGCGAAAATCATCAGACTGTGACGGAAATCCCATTTAGCGGCTGACGCTTTTGCTGTGGTCTTTAGCCGTGTCAGTGTCAGCCACTAAAGTGAGTGCTGCTGCTGTGTGTGTGTGTGTGTGTGTGTGTGTGTGTGTGTGTGTGTGTGTGTGTGTGTGTGTGTGTGTGTGTGTGTGTGTGTGTGTGTGTGTGTGTGTGTGTGTGTGTGTGTGTGTGCGTGTTGTGTGTGTGTTATGCGTGTGTGCATGCGCGAGTGTGTATATGTGATATGTGTGTACGCGCATGCATACAAGTGAACATATGCATAATTGTGCATTATGTGCATGTTGTGTGTGCTTGTGTATTTGCATATGTGGCGCCTGGGGTCAAAATAGTAACAACAAATCATTATCATTCTGTGCATTACTCTACTAAATGAAGGTCAACGTCCGGCAATAAATAAAACGCAGGATGCAGCAACACAAAGTAAGAAAGCGGAACTTCCAAGGGAGGCCATTTGCTTGTTTTGAATGTATCTTTCATTATGTTTTGTGCGATGCCGTCATTGAATGAAACTACACAGAGCATTCAAAACGCGCGATTTTTTTTTTAATCACGCGTAACACTAAATGTGATATGAAAAACACCGTGGAAAATATTGCTGATAAGTGTAATGATTGGCATCCAGTTGATTACAATATGAGGCTGAGAAGTTTAAGAGTCAGATCTAGATTTTCGTTTTCAAATTTGTATCTCTGTGTGTCTTTTCTGTCTCATACGTATCTACTATTGATCTATCTATTGATAAAGTGACAGCAGTGGAAAAAAGGATATATATCATAAATTGATGGATTTGTTTTCTTTTGTGGGGACGTCTCCTTGTTTGTTCTGTGTGCTGTGTGTGTTGTCATTTGCTAGGCGATTCGATGTTGTAAGCAGCATTCGACTGTAGTTATGGGCGTGTGTAATTCGTTTCACCATGGAAGCAAGAGTTGCCCTACTTGTGTCTTATTTACAGATTTAAAACTTGTCAAACTGAATTGTTCAAATCATTATTTTCAGCACAGAGCCAGTCTGTACTGTGCATTAATGATTAATTCTCTTTTTGTTTGGTCTAAGGCAGAGAGAATAGGGCCGTTTTCTTTTTCGTTTTGGATTTAGATAGAAGGGAACGAGATACACTCAGTTCCACCGGCACAAAATGTTACTACTTTCTTTTTGAGTGGGGGGGGGGGGGGGGGGGGGGGGTGTCTTCCTACCTCCAATTTGTTCTCGTGTGATCTTTTTGGGTCTGGGTTTCTTGGTATCCTGACACTCTTACTCGACAAATGGACTGCTCATACAAAAGAGAGAACAAATGGAGCAAAGTTTTTTTAATCACTTCTTTTCATTTTTTTAACAGGCAGCTGCTGTTACATTATTGAATTGAAGATGACTGTTACAGGATCGTGTGACTCTTGGCGTAAAGCCATGACTTCAGCGATCCATTTGTTTGCAAGCCTTTGATTAATGAGCAAAGAAACGAATCTCTCTCTCTCTCTCTCTCTCTCTCTCTCTCTCTCTCTCTCTCTCTCTCTCTCTCTCTCTCTCTCTCTGTCTGTCTGTCTGTCTGTCTGTCTGTCTCTCTCTCTCTCTCTCTCTCTCTCTCTCTCTCTCTCTCTCTCTCTCTCTCTAATCTCTAATGGCATGTTCAGTTTCTGAGTTTCTGACTGCGCATTCAACAAAGCGATTTTTCACCGTTCACAAACACACCTCAGTCAAAGCGTGTGAGACCAAGCAAAATGGCTAAAAAAAAAAAAAAAAAAAATCCCTTCTTTGGGTGTTTCAAATCCCTGCGTCCATCAGTTCGTCGTTTCAGGCTTTTCTCCAGACATGTGGAAGTGTCTCAAAATAGAACAAGCATTGGCCGACCGTCAGGAAAACGAGCCAGATTTGCACTAATACCTTTTTTTCCTTTCATGGATAACTGCACATGTAGTCAAGCCATAGCGATACTCTCTCTTTCAGCACAAATGTTTTTGTTTTCTTGTGGTTGCTTTTCGTATTTTTTTGAAAGCCTGTTTTGGAAGGATTTTTCACTGTACAAACAACTGGTTTTACCTGCAACATGCTCCATAACTTTAAAGTCACATTCTATTATATCACAGAAACATTACCACTTTTCACAGGCACATGAAGTGAAGAATTGCCGCATATGAAAGTGAAATGTTACTCATATAAACGAAACAACACGACAGTCTTCATTTCTTTGTGAAACAGTATTATTAAATTTGCCCATGCCTCTCAAACGGCAATGTCAGATTACATCTGAATAACACTAGATAAAAACAAGGTAGCGTATTTCTTATTATGGTGTTTTTCTGTGTTTTTTTCGTAACCATCTCTGTCCGTCCGTCTGTCTGTCTGTCGGTCTGTCTGTCTGTCTGTCTGTCTGTCTGTCTGTCTCTCTCTCTCTCTCTCTCTCTCTCTCTTTCTTTCTTTCTTTCTTGTCTGTCTCTCTCTCTCTCTCTCTCTCTCTCTCTCTCTCTCTCTCTCTCTCTCTCTGAAAACAATGTTTAATTTCTAATCGCACGCAAACGTTACAGTGATGAGTTGCCCTTATCGCATGCACACGATCACAACGTGGGAGAAGGTAAAGTTGCTGCATTTCAAAAAAAAAAAAATCCTTCCTTCTTGGGCGGTAAAGTTCAATGTGTCCTCAGCCTTTCTGACCTCCAGCGGAAGTGTCGCAACACGGAACAAGCACGTGCCAAATGTCAGGAAATGAGCCAGCCTTGCGCTGATTACTTTTTCCTGTCATGGATGACGTTACAACTAGTTAAGCCACGCCGATGTTCTCTTTTCACTAAACATTCTGCTCTGTTCTTGCCGTTACTTTTTTGCGGTAAGAAAAAATCTGATATGGGAGGGTTTTTACCCTCAGATACGATCCTCTTTACATGCATCATGTTCCATGTCTTTAAAAGTCACATTTGTTAGGTATCGAAAGAACATCAGTGTTTCTATTTGCAAATGTTTTGTGTGTGTGTGTGTGTGTGTGTGTGTGTGTGTGTGTGTGTGTGTGTGTGTGTGTGTGTGTGTGTGTGTGTGTGTGATAGTAGTGTGATGTGGGTGGCATTTGAAAACGGCATTTTTATCTCTATGTAAAAAAACAAAACAATCAAATTTCCTCAAACATCCTAAACTGCAGTGTCAGTTTCACCTATCACCTATCACCTATCCCAGAGTCTTGAAGTCCGTTGGAGCGTCACAGAAAACTTTGCAACCTGCTTCCTCCACTCCTCCCGGTTCTCAGACGATCGTAGGCTATTGCTGAGTGTGAGGCCAGTCCAATCACTGATGGTGTCCTCCCACCTCTTTCCCTGTCTTCCTCTCCTTCTGCCTCCTCGCACTGTTCCTTGTAGAATGGTTCTGGCAAGCTCTGTTCATCTTGATACATGACCATACCATCTCATTTTCCTTGTTTTCACTGTGGACAGCAGGTCTTCGTATGGTCCAGTGGCTTGCCTTACTCTGGTCTGGACCTCCAAGTTGGTGATGTGGCCTTTGTATGAGATGCCAAGGATCTTGCAGAAGCATCTCATGTCTCATGTCTCAGCTGTGA
>JADBJO010005366.1:47500-55000 GCA_016801955.1 Conus betulinus | reverse complement strand
TTCAGCAAACAAAGCCAGCAAACACAGCCACCCAAAAGAATTACTATGGTGCAAAAGAATTACTGCCAGTGCAAAGAGATAAAAGAGGAGCAGTCTCTTGAAGATGACTCTGCTGCTTCCTTACCCCTGGCAGCTATGGCCCAGTGGTCAATAGCTCACTCTCATAAAAAAAAGTGGTGAAAATTGGTTCGATTCTCGATCAAAGATCAGTATTTTTTTTTCTTTCCATGAGGTTTTTCAGTGGTGGTCAGAATTCCAGACCTTCGAAGGAGACGATACACTGAGATCCTGTAAGCAGCAGAATGCTTTCAGCGCACGTCCAAGATCCCACGGCATCTAGGGTGATTTTGTCCATGGCAAATTTTTGTGGGGAAAAATTAAACAAGTAAGCAAACAGAATTATTTGCAGACCAACCGCCGTGACACGGTGGTTTAGTGTGGCGGATGGCTGCTTGGAGGCTGTTGGGTCGATTCCCATCAGAGCCATCTAAGTGTGGGATTTTTCGGCACCGATTGGCTCTTACCAAGAGTTGACTTTTTTTTTTAACGGGTGCAGCTGGGAAGACGGGAGCCACATCGGCGAGTTTCATCCAGTCAGTGGAGGTATCTCAGAGTGCCGTTGTTGCTCAAATTTCCTGGCTAACATAGCAGGTGTCTGTAATTCTCGGCCCTGGTTCGTGTCGGCGTCGAGTGAAGCTCTGTCATGTAATCTCAATCTGGAATGGTGCTCCAAAGTACTGTCTTCATTTTCCTCGTCCTCATCGCTTTGCATTTAAAAAAAGCCTTGATTTCTGTGGCCCTTCATTTATGGTGAACTCTGTGGCCCATCATGCTGCGCCTTTGTGGTGAACTCTGTGGCGCTTCATGCTGCGCCCTTGTGGTGAACTCTGTGGCCCTTCATGCTGCGCCCTTTGTGGTGAACTCTGTGGCCCTTCATGCTGCGCCCTTGTGGTGAACTCTGTGGCCCTTCATGCTGCGCCCTTTGTGGTGAACTCTGTGGCCCATCATGCTGCGCCTTTGTGGTGAACTCTGTGACCCTTCATGCTGCGCCCTTGTGGTGAACTCTGTGGCCCTTCATGCTGCGCCCTGTGTGGTGAACTCTGTGGCCCTTCATGCTGCGCCCTTGTGGTGAACTCTGTGGCCCTTCATGCTGCGCCCTTGTGGTGACCTCAGTTGGATTTACCCTCACAGCTATGCCCTCGGTCAGTTCATGGCCAGATCGCCGGTGTTGGGACTCCTGCGGACTATCGTGGGTTGGGCATGATGGCGACCTGCAGAGGGGACGTTCACTCACGCTGATTCCACAACTCAGCAGTGATGGTTGTCAGTATAGGCTTAGTTTATGGTGTTCCGCGTGTGTTGGATTAGAACAGGCACCGCTGATGGTTGGCCAGATACACACCTGTACAGGGCAAAGCTGTGGCCTACCGTAACTTCAAGAAGTCTTGGTCTGCCAGTGTTTTAGGTTGGATCGCCGCCGTCTTACAGAGGGCATTTGTCTTACTTTCCTTGCATGCGGAGGCACCCCAAAGCGGGAACAGCTCAGAAATCCGTTCCCAAAAGCGCGAGTTTAAGTGTCGAAAAACGCGAATGATGCATGTCAAAACGCGCGAGTTTTCTCGGCGTTAAAAAAGGGGAACATGTTCATTTCAGTATCACGTACCCGTTTCATGTGAATCACCAGGCTTGTAAAATCTCAAACGAAGGAAAGTTTCCTTTCGAACCTTCTTGTACCAGAGCTTCTTTCCGCATAATATTGAAGGAGGGGGAAAAAATATGAAATATGCGGTGGATTGAAGTCTGATGCCATTGTGTATTCCCTGTTATCATGGAGTGTTCTCAGTATCTATTTCGACCAGACTGTCTTTACGATTAGACGGAAAATAAGCGTTTGTACGGGAGAGGGATTCGGTGCAAAAGAAAATCTTTTCTTCGACGCAGTACACAACACTCCGCAACACATTGATCGTTGTATGCAACGCTGTATTCAAATACACACGCACATACAACGTACGCGGAGTTTTGAGAATCAAACGAAAAGCACGACTCCTGGATCTTTGCTCTTTTCTCTGTTAAGATTCGCGCTTTTAGATGATGTCAGTCTCGCACTACTCAACGTGCAGTACGAACTACAATAACAGAAGTTCGCGCTTTTCTGTAGAACGCTTTGTATGGACGTAAGAAATAATTTATGTTTGAAGGATGTATCTTCAAACCCTGAGATTCTTCACATAAGAATTACCTCTGCTTTTCCACTTCTGCCAGTTGTAAAGATGGATGGATATTGGATGATGTGACATACGTGCTATACAAACACACACAGAAATGGAAGGGAAAGAGGGAGAAGATATACATCAAGCTTCTCTATTTGTGTGAAACAAAATTACGGTTCTGTGTACGCTATTTCCAAATAAAAAATAAAAATGCGTGCATCGCAGAAACTGGTCGGAATGCTGCTGATGTTTTTGAGTATGTGAAGCCGGAACCCGAATTACTGGCAAACGTGACATGTATTAACCCTTCAAGGAAATTATAAAAAAAAAAAAAAAAAAAAAAAAAGGGGGGGGGGGGAGGGACAGCAGAATGAAAAAAAAAAGAAAGAAAGAAAGGGAGACCAAAAAGAAATGTGTGACAGGAAGGGGTAGGGACAGGTGGGGAGAAGGGAGGGGGCAGAGCGGGGGGGGGGAGGGGGGGGGGTGCGGTCATGAATTAACGCTCGGGAGGCGAGAGAACTCCCGTCCACCTGTCCCTTGATTTTCTTTCTTTCTTCATTTCTTTCTCCTTTTTCCTTTTGTCTGCCAGTCTATCATTTTCTTTTTTTTTTTTTTTTTTCTTCTTCCTTTTTTTTTTTTTATATCTTTTCTTTCTTTCTGTTTCTATTTATTATTTTATTCATGTCATTCATCCTTTCTCTCTGTTTGTTTTTTATTTCGTTCTGTTTCCGTTTCACTGTTGTTGTTTTTTTCTGTGTTTCGTTTTCCAGATACCGTCTTCTTTCCTTTCTTTCAATATGGTTTTCTTCCTCCTGTTTTCTGTACTCTCTTTTTTTTTTTTCGTCTTTTTAATGCCTTTTTTCTCTTTCCTTCTTCATTTTTGTTCACTTCTACTCTTGCTAGCTGTCAGCCTCTCTCTCTCTCTCCTCTCTCTCTCTCTCTCTCTCCTCTCTCTCTCTCTCTCTCTCTCTCTCTCCTCTCTCTCTCTCTCCTATTTTTTCCCCCCCCTTTTCTTCCATTTTTTCCTTCTTCCTTTCGTTCCTTCTTGGATTCTTTCTGTCTTTCTTTATTTCCATTCATTTTTTTTGTTTCTTTCTTTCTTTTCTTTCTTTTCTTTCTTCTTTTTTATTCTTTCCTTCCTTCTTTCTTCTCACCTGAACCTCACCATCTGCCTCGGTTAGATCGTCTTTCAAAGACATGATGAGAAAGGAAAGCGGAAGGGGGGGGGGGTGTTAATCGGCTTCAGAGGAGTTAGTTCCCCTGACAACATTCCGTCTCTAGCGACAAATGGTCGTAGGGCGCTACTAGTGAAGCGGTGTGTGTGTGTGTGTGGTGTGTGTGTGCGTGTGTGTGTGTGTGTGTGTGTGTGTGTGTGTGTGTGTGTGTGTGTGTGTGGTGTAGGGTTGGGGGGGGGGGGGGGGGGGGGGGGGGGGGGGGGGGGGGGGGGGGCGTGGCCGGAGAGGGTCCTCCCTCTTTTCTCGTTTACCGGCGGAGCGTGTAACTCCCTAGCCATGTAACACCGGTTCTCTAATACACATCTGCACCAATGTATAGTAGAGTCCTATTGCCACTGGACATCCCACCAGAGGAGACGCTGCGCTGTGGCTGAATCGCTTCATGTGTGTTCAGTGGGTGTCTGTCCTAGTTCTGTACGGCTGTGGAACTCACTGCCGGGTGCCATCAAGATTGCCACAAATGCAGTCTCATTCAAGAATCAAATTGATACGACAGTCTTGAGATCTGCATATTGACTGATTTTTGTATTTTAACCTGCCCAGATATTTTATCGTTACCTGGGCCTGAATCTGGCCATTGCTTTTAACTTTTTGAATATCGTGTGAGACTCCTTGTGGTGAAATTTCGCTCCAGGGGCCAGCAGGCTGAGTCGCACTTTATTTTTATTTTATTTCATTTTATTTTACTTTTTAAACATGCGCGCTGGTGACCTACTCGTTTTTTGAGTGAAACCAGTATTTTAGGAAGAAGAAGAAGAGATAGAGAGAGAGAGACAGACAGACAGACAGACAGACAGAGACAGGGAGAGACATAGAGAGAGAGAGAAACAGAGACAGAGAGGAGAGAGAGAGAGAAAGGGAGGAAGAGAGAGACAGACAGACAGACAGAGACAGACAGACAGACACAGACAGAGACAGAGGGACTCAAGACTCACGATAATTTATTCATGTTTAGGCCATCGGCCCTCATGAAGGGGTGCAAAAAAAACAAATCGGAGACAGACAGGACAGACAGACAGACAGACAGACAGAATGAATGAATGAATGAATGAATGAATGAATGAATCACACGAGAGAGAGAGAGAGAGAGAGAGAGAGAGAGAGAGCGAGGAGAGAGAGAGAGACCGAGAGGAGACAGACAGAGAGACAGACAGAATGACATGAATGAATGAATGAATCAGAGAGACAAAGACAGAGACGGAGGAGGTAAGACAAAGACAAATACAACATGCACAAGCATAGTACACAACCAGGTCCATGTTGGTTAGGTTTTTTACATCCAATCTTCGGTCAGGAGGGGAAAATATGAAAATTATTAGCAAACAGCAAAAAATCAAATGCACAAAAACCAGAAATCAGAGCCCAATTCATGACTGCAATAAAGACGATTTCCTTTTTAAAATTGATTGAACATGATTAGATTTTTTTTCATGCGGTGGCATTTGGAAACTTGATCAGAGTGTTGTTTGTTACCTCGTGGGAGTGAGTCAACGGCAGAAAGTGTAGAAATATGTCGTTCGCTTCCTCTTAGGAGAATGACAGAAAGTTGCAAGTGAAAAAACGGTTTGAATATCATTTGAAATTCAAATCAAGTCCAAAGTTTGTCTGTTCGGGGAGGGGGGGGGGGGGTTTTTTGTAATGGCATGTGGGGTCAAATGAGCGGGAGTAGAGACAGTAATTTTCCTTTTGATTTTGTTTTCCTGTTTTTATCTTGGGTTTTGTTTTTTGTTAGTTTGTTATTGTTGTTTGGTCGACTGTTTTGTTTTCTTTCTTTATTTCTTTGGGCGGGGGGTGGAGGGGTGGATCCATGTATTTTAAGCTTGTTCTTTATCTGTTTGTGTGTTTGTCCAACAGGAAGAAGATTAAAGGGGGGGGGGGGGGGGGGGGGGGGGGGGTTGAAGAGAGCGATGAAGTTGAACTAACTTTCCCGTTGTATCCAGTCGTGCTTCAATGTTCGTCTGTCATACGTATACCTCCACGTGAATGAAGAGGGGAACGGTTGGAAACCCATTTTCTTATGGTTCAGTTGGGTTTCAAAGACACCGTCTTGTCCGCTCTCCGTCTCTCTCTGTCTCTGTCTCTGTCTGTCTGTATGTATGTCTGTCTGTCTGTCTGTCTGTCTCTCTCTCTCTCTCTCTCTCTCTCTCTCTCTCTCTCTCTGTGTGTGTGTGTGTGTGTGTGTGTGTGTGTGTGTGTGTGTGTGTGTGTGTGTGTGTTGTGCAATATATGCCCCTTCCCCCTTGCGGTTGGCTGTGCTATGGGCAAACACTGTATAAAATAAACTCTCTCTCTCTCTCGTCTCTCTCTCTCTCTCTCTCTCTCTCTGTCTCTCTCTGTAATCTCTCTGTCTCTCTGTATATCTCTCTGTGTGTGTGTGTGTGTGTGTGTGTGTGTGTGTGTGTGTGTGTGTGTGTGTGTGTGTGTGTGTGTGTGTGTAATATCCCCCCCCCCCCCCCACATCCTTGCGGTTGGCTGTGCTATGGACAACTCGTATAAATGAAATAAACTCTTAAACTTGAGTGTCTTTCTCTCCTTTCCTGTCTCTCTCTCCCTCCAACTTTCGGCTCTCTCTCTCTCTCCTCTCTCTCTCTCTCTCTCCTCTCTCTCTCCCTCCAACTCTCTCTCTCTCTCTTTCTGTCTCTCCCTCCAACTCTCTCTCTCTCTCTCTCTCTCTCTCTCTCCCTCCCCTCCAATCCCTCTCTCTCTCTCTTTCTGTCTCTCCCTCCAACTCTCTCTCTATCTCTCTCTCTATCTCTCTCTCTCTCCTCCCCCCTCCCTCCAACTCTCTCTCTCTCTCTCCTCCAAACTCCAACTCTCTCTCTCTCTCTCTCTCTCCTCTCAACCTCCTCTCTCCCTCCAACTCTCTCTCTCTTTCTCTCCTCTCTCTCTCTCTCTCTCTCTCTCTCTCTCTCTCTCTCTCTCTCTCTCTCTCTCTCCACCACCACCACCGCCGCCACTGACCAAAGAGCAGGCTATTCCATCAGATCATCTTTTTAACACATGCAGAACAAATCAAGGCAGACAGTCTGACAGACAGGAATTCATCAGAGACCGCAACAGAACCAATCCGTGAACAAAATGATTCTCCAGAGGGGAAGGAGGGAGGAGGGTGGAGGAAGGGGCAGGGAGCGGAAAGGTCACCGGACAGACAGGACAGACAGGACAGACAGACAGACAGACAGGACAAACAGCAGACAGAGACAGAGAATGACGGACGGGTGGTTGACCCCAAAGAGGAGAGAGGCCGGCCGATCAGTATCTCTGATACATCTCCCTGGATCAGTACTGGTGCCCTCCTCCTCATCCCATTGGTCCAGAGTCACGAGGATTTGGACTGCTGTTGTCCGCTTACCTGTTTTCACTGTGTGTGTGTGTGTGTGTGTGTGTGTGTGTGTGTGTGTGTGTGTGTGTGTGTGTGTGTGTGTGTTGCCTATGAGCATTGAACGAGGGAAAGGAGGCCGGGGGGAGGGGGGGTGAACGGGAACGGGAAGAGGGGGAAGAGGGGGATGGTGAGCAAAAGAGAGGGGGGGGGAAGAGATGGGGGGAGGAATCTGGGAGAGAGAGAGAGAGAGAGAGAGAGAGGAGAGAGAGAGATGGGCGAGAGGGAGAGAGAAGATAAAGACTTACACAGAGAGATAGAGAGAGACAGATAGACAGACTGACAAAACAGATAGATAGACAGAGAGACAGAGACAAAGAGACAGACGGGGAGAGAGAGATAGACAGAGACAGAGGAAGACAGAGCGACAAACAGACGGAGAGAGAGAGAGAGAGAGAGGGAAAGAGAGAGAGAGAGAGAGAGATCAACGGAACCGAACCGGAACAAGTGATTCCCCAGAGGAGGGTGGAGGGAAAAAGGGGCGGAAGGGTCACCGGACAGACAGACAGACAGACAGACAGACAGACAGACAGACAGAGAGAGAGAGAAAATACGAATAAGAACGTTTCACTCAGGGTAAAATGGATGCGCTAACAGCTAAATCACACATGTCCTCACAACAACAACATTAACAACAACAAAACAGATGAAGAGAAGTAAAGGGGCAACTAAC
>JADBJO010005366.1:37500-42500 GCA_016801955.1 Conus betulinus | reverse complement strand
AGCAGACTAAGCCTCGGCAGCCTTGACCCCTTTAATATCTAATTTTTTTAGAGCAAATGTTTGAAAATGCGTTTTGTCTAACAAATGAAGTGGTGATCACCACCACACGTAGCAGAGGAAGTAAACAAGAAACTCGGACTCGGTGTGAAAACGAGGCTACCACTGAGACAGAAAAAACAACGTTTGGAGTCATAGGCTTTTCCTCGGGTCCACTGGAGACGCAAAAAAAAAATTATCTCAGGTAGTGTAGTTATTCTGTGTGGGTGTGTTCAAATCATTGACTGTTATGATCTTACGGCTGAGCGCACTGTTATGATTTTTTTTTTTTTTACTATGCCCGGTACATCTTGTGTTCAGGAATTTTAGCGAGGTCAGGAATGGGTCCGAATTTTTTTTTTTCGACAGGTCATAGGGGAAAAGTAGGGGAGAGAGGAAACAGTGATGGGTGTGAGAGGAAGAAGGGTGGGGGGGTGGGGGTGAGAAAGAATAGGATGTCAACAGGGGAGAAAGGGAAAGCGTGGCGGTATATTACATTAAATGGTGGTTCGCGTTTGGCGGAGAGAAAGGGTTGGAGAGAAATTCCTCCTTAAATGAGTGTCCTGCAAGCAAATTCTTCCTCGTAAAGTAGGGTTACTGGATCAGCTAGGGCCAGAAGTTTCGCTCTGTGTGAAGCGCTTATCACTGTCGCTGATGGCTCTAAGTAGAGAGAGAATCCTTCTTCAGTGAGTGCACTATAAGTCAATTATCCCCCTGAAAGAGATCACAGGAGCAGCCCATCACAACTGTTTCGCACTGTGTTGGGACCTCATCAGGGGTGCTGACGGCTCTAAGCAGAGAGAGAATCCTTCCTCAGAGAGCGCTCTGTAAGTCAATGATTCCTCCTTGAAGAAGGTCTGCGGACCAGCCAGTGACTATTGTTTCGCTCTGCATTAAGAGCTCATCAGGGATGGTGGTGGCTGTTAGGGGAAAGAACCCTTCTTCAGTGAGTGCTGCGCAAGCAACGTGTTCCTTCTAAAGGGAGATTACTGGACCAGCTAGGGTCAACTGTTTCGCTCTGTGTGAAGAGATCGTCAGGTTTCTGCTGGCTCCTAGTTAATCGCGGCAGGCTGCACACCAAAAAATTAATGCGCTCAGGCTTTGCTTAAGGAGTCGAGTATTTATAGACCGGCGCAGTTAGATTGTTTTGAGAATTGTTAGTTTGTCTGATAGTTGATTCTTTTCGTTTTCTTTCATACACAAGATATACATATTCAAAAATACAAGCCAGGTACTTCCAAGCAGACAAATTAAAATCAAAAGAATGGGATATTTGGGGGAGCTACCATCTTGCGCAAAGATAAGGTCACGGGTGAGTGCAAAGGCCTGAAATGCGACGTCAGCTCAGCGGATGGTCATGTATTTGAAGAAATCCCCCCAAAAGAAGGGAAATGATTGGTTTGGAGTTTTTTGTTTGATCACTTTACAGTTTAACATTAAAGGTAGGCCTCAAAACGCTTCCATGGATTGTATAGTGACATAGTGCAACATCCCAATTGCGGGCGTGTGGCCTTCACAGAGTCAGCCCGAACACAAGCAAAAATGAAACTCCCAGGAATCAAGTGGTTCCTCGAGCATACGAGGTCCGCACCTCAAAAAGACGAACACGGGCAAAAAAAAAAATCAGAAAGAATTTCGGAGAAGTGACTAACTAATGATGTTAAAATCAGGAGATGGAGATATGAAAGACACGGGCAATGAGGGCCGGACAAATAATTTATAATACGATTTTGAAAAAAAAAACGATATTAAGCCCAAAGCTTTAAGAAATCGTCTTTGCCTATGAGCAATGTGTGTTGAACAGACAAGTATGGTTACTTGGTGATGTCAAAAGTAAGACTGTTGAATAAAAGAACAGAAATCTGTACGCGCGCGCGCGCGCGTGTGTGTGTGTGTGTGTGTGTGTGTGGTGTGTGTGTGTGTGTGTGTGTGTGTGTGTGTGTGCGTGCGCGCGCGCGCACGTGTGTGTGCGTGTGTGTGTGAATGTGTGTGAATGCGTGTGTTTGTGTGTGTGTGTGGAGGGGGGGGGGGGGGTCTGTCTGTGTGTGTGTGTGTGTGTGTGTGTGTGTGTGTGTGTGTGTACACGCGAGTGCGCGTGTGCTTATGTATGAGCTTGTGTGAGTGGGTGTGTATGTGTGTGTGTGTGTGTGTGTGTGTGTGTGTGTGTGTGTGTGTGTGTGTGTGTGTGTGTGTGGGTGTGGGCGCGCGCGCGTGTGTGCGTGTGTATGTGTGTGTGCCTGCGTGTGTGTGTTCCCAAAGAGTGCCATGAATAGAAGGGCTCGGGGATGCGGGGAAGGAAGCCGGTGGACGACCAGCACCACCAACAACAACAACAACAACATTAACAACAACAACAAAAACAACAACAACAAACATTCCCACTCCTCTTTCTTTCACCCCCTCTCTCCGTCCTCCGCCCCTACCCACCCACCCCACGCTCTCTTCCCTACCCACCTCACCCCACTCTCCTCTCTATCTCTCTCTCTCTCTCTCTCTCTCTCTCTCTCTCTCTCTCTCTCTCTCTCTCTGCCATCAGTAATTGGGTGTGCCTCAGGCAATTCCTCCCATTGTGATTTGGGACCCCGGAAATTAAACGGTGCGGTTCAGCTCTCACCCGCCTCTTAAACCACTGTTTGTATGGGGGGTTTTTCTTCTTTTTGCTTTGCTTTTGTTTTTGTTTGTTTGTTTCTTTCTCTCTCTCTCTCTCTCTCTCTCTCTCTCTCTCTCTCTCTCTGTCTGTCTGTCTGTCTGTCTCTCTCTCCTGTTTTGTTGGGTTTTTTCTTCTTTTTGCTTTGTTTTTTGCTCTCTCTCTCTCTCTTCTCTCTCTCTCTCTCTATCTATCTATCTATCTATCTCTCACTCTCTCTCTATCTCTCTCTACTGTTTGTATGTTTTTTTTTTTCTTCTTTTGCTTTGTTTGTCTCTCTGTCTCTGTCTCTCTCTCTCTCCTCTCTCTCTCCCTCTCTCTCCCCTCTCCTCCTCTCCCTCTATCTCTCTATCTCTCTCTGTCACGCTCTCTCTACTGTTTGTATGTGTTTTTTCTTTTTTTGCTTTTTTTGCTTTTTGTTTGTTCTCTCTCTCTCTCTCTCTCTCTCTCTCTCTCCTCTCTCTCTCTCTCTCTCTGTCTGTCTCTGCTTTTTATCGATAAATTGGGTTATTTCTCTTTAAAAGTTACCTGATCCATTTAGTTGTTCCCCATCACCCCCAATCGCGTTCCAGTGTGAACCCCCTTATACAGAGGTTCCAATGCCACAATTACATTCCCCGAACTCTCTCTCTCTCTCTCTCTCTCTCTCTCTCTTCTCTCTCTCTCTCTCTCTCTCCGTGTTGTATGGGTTTTTCTTCTTTTTGCTTTGTGTTTTGCTCTCTCTCTCTCTCTCTCTCTCTCTCTCTCTCTCTCTCTCTCTCTCTATCTATCTATCTATCTCTCTTCTCTCTATATCTCTCTACTGTTTGTATGTGTTTTTTCTTCGCTTTGTTTTTTGTCTTGTTCTCTGGTCTCTGTCTATGTCCTCTCGTCTCTCTCTCTCTCTCTCTCTCTCTCTCTCTCTCTCATCTCTATCCTCTCTCTCCTCTATCTCTCTGTCACTTTCTCTCTCTACTGTTTGTATGTGTTCTTTTTTCTTTTTTGCTGTTGTTTGTCTCTCTTCTCTCTCTCTCTGCTCTCTCTCTCTCTCTTCTCTCTCTCTCTCTCTCTCTCTCTCTACTTTGTATCTGATCCAATGTGGGTTATTTCTCCTTAAAAGTTACTGATCCATTGTGTTGTCCCAAATCACCCCCAAATCGCGTTCCAGTGTGAAACACCCCTATATACAGAGGTCCAATGCTCACAATTACATTCCCCCAAACTCTCTCTCATCTCTCTCTCTCTCTCTCTCTCTCTTCTCTCTCTCTCTCTTCTCTATCTATACTCTGCCTCTGCTCCCCTATATCTTTATCTCAGTCTCTGTCCCTCTTCTTTTTCTATTGTCTGTGTCCTGCCCCGGCTCTCCATCTTTTTATCTCTCGTCGTATCCCATCTCTCTTTCGCTTTCTCTAGCTCTACTCTCAATCTATGTTCTTTTCTTTCTCTCTCTGTTCTTTTCTATCTGTATCGAGTCTCTATCACCCTCTCTCTCTCTCTCCACTCTCTCTCTGTCTTCTCCTCTCTCTGTCTCCTCTCTCTCTCTCGCTCTCTAAACTCTCTCCTCATCTATCTCTCTCTGTCGCTCTCTCTCTCTCCTCTTTCGGATGTATATATTGTTGTCGACCCCATCGCGGGTTATCTTCCTTCGGTGTAGGCCTCAAACTGATGTTACTTATTTTATTGCTCCTTCTTCTCTTTCCTTTTGTTTAAATATCCCACTCCTCCCTCAGTCTCCTCTCTCTCTCTCTCTATCTCTCTATCTCTCTCTCTATCTCTCTCTTTATCTTCTCTCTGTCTCTCTGTCTTTCTGTCTCTCTCTCTTTCTCTCTCTATCTTCTCTCTCTCTGTCTCTCTCTGTGTCCCTGTCTCTGTCTCTCTTTTCTCTCTCTCTGTCTCTGTCTCTGTCTCTCTCTCTCTCTCTCTCTCTCTCTCTTCTCTCTCTCTCTCTTTCTCCATCCGTTTCGCCACCATCTCGCCTGATCTCCCGCATCGGGATGATTTGGTGTGCGTTGATTTGATGGTTGCACTGGATGTTCATGTCACTTAACCCATTCTTGTTGCATTTGCTTTGGACTGTGTTTATCTGTCGCATTCTGTCATCTTCCGCTTCGTTGCTTTTGTCTGAGGGCAAACGGGTAATGTTTATGTCCATTTTTAGAAAGCTTTTTTTTTCGTCTGTCTGTCTGTCAGTGTTTTGTCCATTTTGAGAAAGCTTTGTTTTTCTGTCTGTCTGTCTGTCTCTTCTGTCTGTCTGTCTGTCTCTCTCTCTCTCTCTCTCTCTCTCTCTCTCTCTCTCTCTCTCTCTCTCTGGTATATATCTATCTACCTAACTAACTAT
>JADBJO010005366.1:17500-25000 GCA_016801955.1 Conus betulinus | reverse complement strand
AATATAGTTTTGATTATTTTTTTCATAGAAATGAATGTGCACATTATTGAACTTAACAGATGGGACAGTTGATCCAGATATAATGTGTAGCATGCATTTAGTGCTCATAAAAGATCCAAGGGTCTTTGGTGGCAAAAGTGTGCAGAAAATAGCACGTGAAAGAGAAAACAGACCTCTGTGCACATAGGGAAAACAACATAAAAGCATGGATGCCAGCATAGTTCAAAGTGGTCCCCTTCCCTCAGAGAGAGCAAGATGATTTTCACACAAAGAAGTCTCTTGTGACAAACATTTCATACTAGACTATGCAAACATCATCTCCAAGTCACTCATGTGTCAGAGCGCATAAACCACGCCCAAAAGCAGACAAATATCCAAGGACGTCAAACAAACTCCTCTTTAGTTAGACGGACAAAGAAAAGGGTTTAGGAGTGAACAATACATCCATCAAAACTAGTGTCAGGGCGAGAACGATATTGACAGATTGAAAGAGGTTCCATGTAGGCGGGACAAGAACTGTACGATGGAGCGATTGTTTGGCCCGGTCATCGTGATGGCCTCTGTGGGTTGACCGCTTGCAGGGGTGATGTCAGGGGGGAATTAACAATTGCTGGCACCGCTCCAGACACCTGATTCCCGTTTGTTTTCTTGTTCTTGCCACACGATTGTTTGCTTGCGGCCAACCTTGGTCTGTGTGTAGAGAGGGGTGAGGGGAGTGGGTAGGGAGGATGGGGTTGTGGGAGTAGTATAGAGGGAGGAAGAAGTTGGGGAAGGTTTGGCAGTATTGATTCATAATTACGGGTAGTGTCTTGTCATTGTCTGTCTCACACGCGAAGCTCGAGTTATTCTGAAGACACTATATGCACTTGCTTCTTGCTTTTTAAATGTAGGTATTTTCTGTAATTTTGTCTGTATTTTGACCATAAATGTTTATTCGTAATTTAAAAAAAAAATGACGTATGAGTATTGATCAGTAGGGCACATGGAGGGCTGGCAAGTAGTTGAGTGTACAGGTGTAATGTGTGTGTTGTGTGCGTGTATGTATGCGTTCACTTGTATATGTGTGTGTGTTGTGTATGTTCATATATGTGTGTGTACGCGCGCGCGCGCGCGCGCGTGTGTGTGTGTGTGTGTGTGTGTGTGTGTGTGTGTGTGTGTGTGTGTGTGTGTGTGTGTGTGCAGGTAACGTACATCGTCTGTGTCTAAGTCTGTATAACAGCTATGTGATTTTTCGTGTGTAGTCATGAGGTGTGTATAGGATACCTGTTCATATGTGCAACATATACTCATGCTTAAGGGCACGAAGACTTATGCTACTGTTACGCAAAACAAAATTACTCTTCTGATGACCTTTATTAAAACTGACCAAGATTTACCGAAATAACAAGTGCTTTTTCATTCCAGCCAATAGTTTGCACTACGCTGTATGTGCTCACATAAGCATGCGCCACCAGCAAGCAAACAACATTTTCAAGAGAGTTCTTCACTGTTAGAGACTTTTGGCCCTTGTTACTTGGGAGTCACAAAACTTTTATGCATGACAAAACTAGGAATCTGTTCTGTTTGTCATGTGACACACGTTGTTCAGCACCAGTTTCGCAGAGGTACTGGCTGTGCTCTCCTCATTTCATGTCAACATATTAAGAATTAATGCTTTTATGAGGACATGGACAGTGCTACTTGAAGGCACGTGACATCTTTGTTTCCAAATAAAATACCATCTGAGACAGAACAGGCCTGCTGTAAGACCTTAGCAGGCTTTTTTTTTTTTTTTTTTTTTTTTTTTTTTTTTTTTTTTGCTGGTAGATTTATTCCAAAACAAATCTAAGCCGAGACTGAGGGCTTGGAAAAGAAGTTCGAAAGAAAAGGTGCAGGCACGCATGTTCCAATGGGAATTCATTCACCAGTCCGACAGTTTTCGGTGCAGTGCAAAAGGTTTTTAAAACGCCATGTTTTGCAATGGATATTTCATTGCGTGACATGCCTTGAAAAAAAAAAACAGCTTTTAAACGATCATATATGGCATCTTTCTGTTTCGTGTGGAAATATTGTCGTGTGACATGGACCTACATTTAAATCTATATCTGTTCTGTTTCATACTTTCCACTAATTCAAGAGGTTTTCATTTTCTGCTAAATAGGACGTTGGTGTGTGAACAGCCAGTGAATTGCCGTGCAGGCCCCGAGGGAGATTTTTTTTGTCAACAGGACACGCTCCAGATGACAAAACGATCTTGCATGACTCTGCTGATGTAGGCAGTGTGGTGAACACTCGCTCCATGATGAGGGAATTATAGCTTTCCTTTGTCATCGAGCATCAGACATCTTTCTTCTTCTCGGTTGATTTTTTTTCGTGCTTCCTGTTGAATCCAGTCACAGTGAGAGAAGATCGATCCTTTTTAAGCTTGTGAGAAATGATGATGACGATGTGTCTGAAGATGTCTGTCTGACATTCTCTCTCCTTGCAACTCTGTGTGTGTATGTGTGTTTGTGTGTATGTTTCTTCAAGTGTGTGCACACAAATGTGTGTGTGTGTGTGTGTGTGTGTGTGTGTGTGTGTGTGTGTGTGTGTGTGTGTGTGTGTGTGTGTGTGTGTGTGTGTGTGTGTGTGTGTGTACATTTGACCACGTCTCACATATCACCAATGATACCATCAGTCCAGAGCCAAAGTGTGGCGCCTGATAAAAGAACCGAAGGCTTTTCGTGGACATTTCGGTAGGAAACTCCATTGTGACAGAGAAACAAACCAATATGCACATTGAAAGAAATTGCAAAAAACATGGATTGTACTGTGGAGTAGTACTCTCCCTACACAACGAATTCTGATATGACTAACACATCATACAATACCATACAACCATCATCTTCAGCTCAGCTCACTCATCTGTTAAAGTGCACAAAAAAAAAACGTTCTTACCACATACACACAAAATTCCCAGCGCGCTCAAACCAAATCCCCTGTAGGTAGACAGACGAAAAGGGATTTCGGGGTGAACAGGCCATTGATCAAAATTCGTTTCACAAAGCGAATAATATTGACAGGTTGAGCGAGATTCCGTGTAGGCAGGGGGCATGAACTTTACGATGGAGCAATGAATGGCCATGGTTCATTGTCACAGAGTCTATGAGCTGACCGCTCGCAGGAATAATATGGGGGGGGGGGGGGGGGAGGTGGGGTAAGGTAAGGGGGGGGGATTAACAATCGTTCGCATTTCGTCAGACACCCGATACCGTATTGTTTTCCTCGTTCTTGCCACGAGGCTTTGTGTTGACTTCTGGATAACCTTGGTCTGAGGGTGAAGAGGGGGTAGGGAGGTGGGTGGGGAGGGTTTGGTGGAAGGACTAGACAAAAGGCAGAGTGGGGGTTATGTCTTGTTTTACAATGTAAAAGTGACCTTTCAGCGTGACCGTAGCGCTTGTGAAGGGGGGAAGTGGAAGAGGCTTTGTGAAGACGCATCCATGTACTCTGTGTGTGTGTGTGTACACACACACACACACACACACACACACACACACACACGCGCGCGCACATACAGACGCGTACACACATGCACGCACGCACGCACACACACACACACACACACACACACACACACACACACACACACACACACACACACACACACACACACACATGCACTAAGATTGGAGATTAGTGATGGAACACCAAAAGATACAGAGTGAGTCTCACTGACAATTTTGTTCAACAGCTGGGTGGTTTGTTTGGGGTTTTTTTATGCAGTGTGACAGTATGTACCTGGTATATTGCCATGGGTTGTCATCATGTGGGCATGTTATTGAACAAAACAGCTTTTAAGCAGCCATTGCTCTAAATTGCTTGTACCTGCCAGTGTTTCGCCAGGAAACAACAGTCTTTTGACATAGAACTTGCTGTTGAATTCATGGACGTTTTATACTTTCAGACTTTCCCCTAACTCAAGAGGCTGTCCCTGCTATCTCAGTAACACGCTCGTTAACGAAAAAAACGAGTGGCATTGTCGTGCAGGCCCCGAGGGGGGATTTGTCGTAAGCCGGGCACGCTCTGGATGATAAAACGATCAGCATGACTCACTCTCAGGTGGCCTGTGTGTTGTAAACATGGGGGGCTCCGTGATGCTGGATTCAGAGGGTTTCTCTGTGGTCCTGCAGCTGAAAGCTTCCTCATTCAGGGCAGATTTGATGGGCTTCTGCCAGAGCCTGGTCACGGAGGGAGAGGACCTTTTCTTGAAAGATTGAGAGAAGTAATGACGTTAGGGTGTGTGTGTGTGTGTGTGTGTGTGTGTGTGTGTGTGTGTGTGTGTGTGTGTGTGTGTCTGTGTATCTGAGTCTCTGCGTTTCTGTTTGGTGTGTATGTGTGTGTGCGTGCGTGTGTGTGTCTGCCTGTTTGGATTTCTATTGTTGTTTGTTTGTGTTTGTTTTTTTATGCGTCTGTGTGTCCGTCTGTCTATTCCTCTGTCTCTTCAAACATGCCTCTGTTCATTTTGTACGCATACATGCATGTGCATTGTCGTACATGACAGATAGCAGATTCAATCCTGATCGAATGTTTAGCATGCACATTGCGCTCGCAAAAGAACTCAAAAGGCTCTAGTAAAATCCTCGAGGAAAACCCACGGTGAACTAGAAAGAAGCCCATACGCAACAATATACTGATAGGACGAATGTAGTGGCTTGCTCTCTCTCTTTATATGCATATAATTCTAACAAACACCCTCCACAATACTACACAATCATCCTCTTCAGATCAACTCACTCATTCGATACAGCACACACGAAAAACCATTTTGATCTCACAAAATCCGAAGCGGTTTTAAATCAATTCCCCTTTTTAAGTCGACAGACAAAAAGAACCTACAGCCAACATTCCATCGACCAAAGACTTGGGGTCACACAGTGTGAGCGAATGGTCTTGCCAGACTGAGAGAGAGATTCCATGTAAGCGAAGCGCATGGACTGTACGGAGAAGCGAGGTTTGGGCATGGTTCGTTGTGATGGCGTCTGTGAGTTGACCACCCTATGTGAACACGGGCGCAGGATTCCAAGGCTGGTGCAGGATTGTTCCCAGTTGGTTTGTTCGGCAGTTGAGGACAGTACATCTCTGCGTCCTACCCGCACCTTCAGGTTTATCTTTTTCTTTTAATTGATGGTTTCTGTGAGTTGATCACTTGCAGGAATGATGTCGGAAGAGAGGGGGGGGGGGGGGGGGGGGGGGGGGGGACTTCTTCTTCTGCGTACGCAGGCTGATACTCCTGTGGACACTCCCCATATAAACAGGTAAGTGTTAATCCCATCTACCCTAAAAAGGGAGTGGAGTTTTTTGTGTGTATGACCGTTTTTTTATTCCGCCATTAAGGCAGCCATATTCCATCTTCGGGGAAGGTGCATGCTATGTGTAACGTGTCATCCATGCCAACGGGCCAAACTGGCCTTCTCTTCCGAAAGTTGGTGATGGGATTTCACGTGTGTGCAAGATGTTATGCGTGCGTTTACACACGGAACCTCGGTTTATAGTCTCATTCGAAGGACTGTATGGGTAATAGAGTCAGAACTACTAATGTTAACGCTGAGGGAAAAAATCACCCAGTACCAAAACGACTCGGCGGAGGTTCGAACCGGCAGCCCTTGGATTACAAGTCCGGCGCTCTACCAAACTGAGCTATTCCAGCCCCCGGGGGAGGGGACAAATACAATCGTTCGCATTTTGTCAGACACTCAATTCATGTTTTGTTTTCTCCTTGCTGCGAGATTTTGTTGGCTTCTGCAAAACATCAATCTGAGTGTAAAGACGGGGTAGGCAGGGTGGGTGTGGAGGTCAGGGGGAGGGAGGGATGGGGGATTTTGATTGATTACGTAGAAATGAAACTGACATATGAGTGTCTTTCGTTGCTGCGGAAGATGGAAGAGCCGACTGGAAGAGGGCTTGTGTATGCTTTGTGTGTGTGTGTGTGTGTGTGTGTGTGTGTGTGTGTGTGTGTGTGTGTGTGTGTGTGTGTCACTGTGTGTTCTGTGTGTGTGTGTGTGTGTGTGTGTGTGTGTGTGTGCGCGTGTGCGTGTGCGCGCGCGCGTGTGTGTGTCTTGTTCTCACTGCAAGACTTCATTGTCTCATGGTTAATCTTGATATGTCAGCGGAGGAAAGAAAGAGAGGGAGCTGGAGAGAGAGAGAGAGAGAGAGAGAGAGAGAGAGAGAGAGAGAGAGAGCAGAGAGAGAGGCAGAGGAAGGAGAGAAGAAGAGGGAAACGGGCAGAAGACAGTTTTTTTTTTTTTTTTTTTTTTTTTTTTTTTTTGTACGTTCTGGAAGAAATAAACGTAGTGTGTGAGCATTCATTGAAAGGGCGGGAGAAGCATTGTGTACATGCATGTGTTTGTATTTTATGCATGTATATAAATGTGTTTGCTCTCTCTGTCTGTCTGTCTGTCTGCGTATTGTGTTGTGCTGTGTATGTATGTGTATGCGTGCATATGTACATAGGTACACATGTCTTTGTGTACGTCCATGTGTTTATGTGTCTTTTCAAAGCCATCTGAACTGTAGTGAACTGTTTTCAGAAAGTGTACAAGGTAACTGTGTGTAATTTCATCATGACAGTCCCTTGAAGATGGCCGTCAACTGTCCAAATGTTGGAAAGATATATATATATATATATATAGTTTTCGATTGGTTCAGATTTCCATAATCAGGCACCGCTCCACCAAGGAAACCGTTCAAGTAGACAATGCTCACAATAGTAAGCATACACTCAAAGGAAATCATAACACTTGAACCGAGCTACCTCCAACATTTTGTTTTTTCATAAATTTTCGCCCTGCTTTGGGTCTTCTTCAGACAAACGCTATTACGGTGCTAACGGTGATAGCGTTTGTCTGAAGAAGCCCAAAGCAGGGCGAAAATTTATGAAAAATAATGGAGTGCAGCCCGGTTCAAGTGTTATGATTTCCTTTGAGTATATATAAATATATATATATATATATGCATGTACATGCGTGTGTGTGTGTGTGCGCGCGCACGTTTGTGTGTGTGTGTGTGTGTGTTTTTGTTTGCCTGTGTCTGCATTTGTCTCTCTCTTTCTCTATCTCTCTCTCTCTCTCTCTCTCTCTCTCTCTCTCTCTTCTCTCTCTCTCTCTCTTCTCTCTCTCTCTTTCTCTGTCTCTCTTTCTGTGTGTGTGTGTGTGTGTGTGTGTGTGTGTGTGTGTGTGTGTGTGTGTGTCTGTGTGTGTGTGTGTGTGTGTGTGTATGTGTGTGTGTATGTGCGTACGTATGTGATCTGTGTTTGTGTATATGTGTGTGTGTGTGTGTTGTTCTTTGGCTGGCTTCTTCCACCCAGATATGAATGCTCTTTGAGCTAGCTGACATGAGAAGACCGGAACCACGCAGTCGAGTTTCAGCCACTTAATGGAAACGTCTGTGAGAGTACTGCTCAAATATCCTGATCAGCACCGCAGGTATCTGAAACTCTCGAGCCTGGTAGCCATTAATTTTGTTTTTTTTTTTAAAGAAAGCGCA
>JADBJO010005366.1:0-2500 GCA_016801955.1 Conus betulinus | reverse complement strand
TCAAATACTTCTTTTTCTTCTCACTACTGCTACTACTACTACTACTAATATAATAATAATAATTATTATTATATTATTATTATTGTTTTATTATATTATTATTAGAATAATAATAATAATGATTATTTACGGCGCTTAATCTACGTCATAAGCCCTATGCGCTTACAAATACATAAAAAGTGAAAGAAAACGTAAATGAAACCAATAAGAAGATGAAAATTGCAATAAGTATCGTACACCTGCAAAACAAGGGTGTGCATATTCACAACACACACACACACACACACACACACACACACACCACACGCGCACGCACGCACGCACACAAGCCACCACACACAAACACACACCAACCACACAACACACACACACACACACACACAAACACACCACACACACCACATTCACACACACGAGCGCGCGCGCGCGTGTTCGCGCGCGCCGGATAGGGCACACACAGACACCAACACAAACTGTATCACAACAAACGGACAACAGCATGCGTGCAAAACACACACACAACTCGCACGACTACTGCTACTACTACTACTACCAATACACTACTACTACTGATGCTACTACTGCTTGCTTGCTAATGCTGCTGCAACTTTTACGACTACTACTACGACTACTTCTATTCTTATAGTATATAGCGCAATAGGGATTTTTTTATTATTCTCCTGCCCCTCTTCATCCTCCATCTTATTATCCTCTCTCTCTCTCTCTCTCCCTCTTCTCTCTCTCTCTCTTCTCTCTCTCTTCTCTCTATCTCTCTTACTCTCTATCTATCCATCTATCCATCCATAAAGGGAATCCATCTATCTATCTATCTAGCTATCTATCTATCTATCGATCTAGCTATCTATCTTTCTGTCTGTATCTTTCTAAAGCTCCCTCCATCTCTTTCTCACTCTCTCTCTCTCTCTCTCTTAGATCTATCGCTGGTCTCTTCATCCGTTAATCCCTCTATCACTTCTCTCTCTAAATAGGAGCTCTCTCTCTTCTCTCTCCTCTCTCTCTCTCTCTCTCTCTCTCTCTGTTTATTTCGGGGGGGGGGGGGGGGGGGGGGGGTCGGAAAGCTTTACCACAAATCTAAAAGCATGATACTTATAACAAACATTAGGAATCAAACTTCACATCATGCATTCTGTCACCTGTATATCAGCGAAACAAAACAAACAGAGGTCGCATGAGCGAACCTAGCACGGAGGAAAAACGTTATGAAAATAACGTGGGACTGACGCGCGGACGATTTATCTCATAGTCATTGTTTTTACTTGGGAGGAGAGAGAGAGAGGGAGAGGGGAGAGGAGAGAGAGAGAGAGGAGAGAGAGAGAGAGAGAGAGGAGAGAGAGAGACGAGAGCAGAGAGAGAGAGAGAGAGAGAGAGAGGTGCTTCTTGGTCTCGCAAAGAAATGCTCTCAGTGTTTGAAGTTTCCGACTTTTTCCCTGCTAATGGCGGAAAAAAAAAAAAAAAAAAAAACCCGGGAAAAACAAACAAAAAACCACGTCTGGTCTCTCAGTCAATCCATGACATTCACTGTTCTTTGCGAAACGCCCCCCCCACCCCCCACACCCACCGCCCACCCCCCCACCTCACCCCATCCACTCTCCTTTCCCCTCCCTCTTTCCACTCTTCACCACACCCCTATCCCCGAAAATCCCCAAACCTCCGATGAAAGATGCAGCCCCCCCCCAACCCACCGCCCATAGGGGGATAGGAGTGTTAAGGCGGCGGGGGGGGGGGGGATGAGTGAAGGGAATAAGAAGCAAAAAGATGAGACAACTCGGGACAGGTCAAAGGGAGATAATGTTTGGCGAAAGGGGGGTAATGCTGAGAGACGACCATTACTGGAGCGGAGTTTAGGAGCCTGACTGTATTGTCTCCTATGTCGAGTGCTTTCGCCCTGTTCCACGACACAGTTCAACGTGAGATTTTCTCAGGGGCTGTTGACCCGAAATCCGTGACAGTCGTTAGTGCCTTTCTTTGAATCTTTCCCTGTTTTCTTTTCGTCGTCAGCAGGTGTCTATCTTTTGTCTTCACGATAAAATTTTCTTTTTCATGCCCGTTAACTTGATGCTGAATTTTCTGACAAAGGATGAAGCATTTCTGTATGTCTGTGTTCTTGCTCCCTATGCCGATCTGTAGTTTTCGTTTGATTTTCTTCAAAGGTGACATGATGATTCATTTAGGTATTGTAGACACAATCAAGAATTTAATTCAATTTTGTAATAGACAGTCGCATTTTTTTACGATACAATAATTACTGCGAGGCGAAGAGGTTGTTGGTATTCGAAGCGGGTCTGAGGCAACGAGGGAAAGGTTAAAAGGGAGGTAATATGTGGCGAAAGTGGAGATACTGCTGACGAGACTATCATTAACCGAATAACTGATCCAAATCCATTTTTTAAAATGTCATCTATTTGCTTGCTTATTATGCGTCGACCACAGATATGATATATACATTTGTATATATATTACATGTGCATGCATGCAATTA